>QLOS01002905.1:0-63834 GCA_003313725.1 Russula sp. MG48 | reverse complement strand
AACTGGCGTAAACTAGAGCCCTTATATAGGCCTTACAGGAGAGGTCACATGCTGCTGCTATCTGAGTCATAACGGCAATGCAGTGCGAGTCTAGGTGTGACATAGGGTCACACCTGTGAGTCATCATAAGGGTCAGCCAGTAGCGTAAGTAGAGCGCACAGCAGAAGGCTGTGCCGTATCAGCATCAGTCACAGTAACACGGGGCAGTATTGTATGAGCACAGCCTGGTCACAGGCTGCACTGCCAAGCCGGATCAATCAGTCATGAGCGGGAGTCATAGTAGGTAAAAATAGATAGCCTGGGCCATAGTAAGCGTACCAAAGATCGTAACAGTACACCCCCTCCAAAGGGGGAATGGCTGCCACAGCATTCAAGCAGGGGGAGTGGCATGCACACGCCAGAGTGGGATGACCCGATGAGGAGGGGATACCTGCCTTGGGTGGTCACAGGTAGTGAGGCACACTGGGAGTGCAGTGACAATGTTGGTCTGGTGAGTAGCAGGGCACCCTCATAGGTAGTAGTCGAGGGGCAGCATGACAGGGCGCACCAATATCTGGTCCAGCTTAGGACCAATATGCGACATGGCGGCAGCCTCATAGAGGCACAACTCAATGAGTCGTAGCTTGTCCTGCAGCTCATGGCTGCGGCACACAAGGGCAGCATCCTGCTCTAGCTGAGCAGCAGAGTAGTTGGAGTGGTGCATGGGGAGGCGCATAAGGTGGGCATATTCAATGGCGAGCTGGTGATGGAGGGCATGGATCCCAAGGCAATACCTGTGGACGTCAGCCGTCAGCCCTGGATCCCTGAGATCTTCAATCAGTCTGTCCACATGGCAGCAGTGTGGATGGTTGCTGTTAAGGGGCATGAGGTCCCAGTCATCGATGGCAGGGAGGTGTTTGTCATCATGGGGCTTGGCATACAGTGGCTCAGTGAAGATGGGGGAGGTTGTGGTGAGTCGCCCTAGAATGACAGGCTCATTGAAGTGTGGGAAGTGGGCATAGTACATCACCGGGATGAGGCGGTTGTTGTGATCAGGGACAAGGATAATGTTTTGGTCACCTGGGTTGTCGTCAAGTCTATTCCAGCGCAAGAAATAACCATTGTAGCCAATGGTGTTGGTGGGTTGACCATAGCCTGGGGTTGGGGTGCTGGTGTGGACAATGGGGACTCTTCCTCCTTGATGACTGGCAGTGGCAATGTCTGCATAGCTGTGCTGTGGTGTAGGGGATGTGTGGGCATCCTGCTGTATAACATGGGGGGCAGTAACACTGGCATCTCCAGAGACAGGAAGTGGGATGCCTGACTGCTGTGATAGTCGCTGAGGCTCCCTGATGAGTGTGCTTCTGGACAGGCTCCAGGTGGCGTGCCCATCACCGATGCATACTGGGGCGTTGCATGTCGTGCAGAAGTTGTCTGAGCTAAGGGGGTGGTCGGCATAGTCTGAGTGCAGGCTAGGGACTGGAGAACTTCCGCCAGAAGCAGGTCGGCCTGTTGCTCCAGGCTGGGGGCTGGCTGAGGAGTTGTGGAGCGGGCTGGTGTCACCCTTGGAGGTGCTGCTGGTCTTGTTGCTGTCAACGACAGTGAGTATGCAGGCGGTGAAAGGGACCTGTATGGCACGGGGGCGGCTGTCATCCTGAGGGCTGGTCGTCGCCGCAGTGGTCGTAGTGGTAGGGCTGCTGCTGCCTTTTGCTTCAAGCTGTTGGACTTGTTGTGGGCCATTGGTGGTCATGGTGAGCATGGAGTAGGCTGGTGGTGGAGATGAGGTGCAAAGGGAGCGAAGTGGTGATGTTCCTGCTGAGCTGAGGGTAGTCCTTATAAGCATTTTTTGAACTGCGGTGGAGTTTTCTCAGTGATACTTGAGTACTAATTTTAGTGTGTGTTTCAGGTTGCTGCACGGTTCCCATGTGTCTTCTGCTGTGGAGTATCCTTTCCATCTGATGCAGTACTGAGGGGTTTTTGCTTTTCCATATAGGCAGTGGTCTAGAATGGCTTCGACTTCATACTCTGCTTCTCTGTTGATAACATCAGGAGGCAGTTCTTTGAAGTTCCAGCCATGTTCGGGGGTTTCTATGTATGGGGTCAATAGGCTGGTGTGAAAGACGTTGTGGACCTTTCTGAGCTTCCACTGCAGGGGTATTGTGAGCTGGTATACTACTGGGGAAATTACATTGGTAATGGTGAATGGGCCATATCGTCTGGCCACAAGTTTGGCACTTGGCTGCGTGACTTGGATGTTCTTTCCTTCAAGCCAGACCTTCTGTCCTTTCGTGAATGGTCTATATTTGGCTCCTTTTCTGTTCACAACCATGATCTGGGCGTTAGTGATGGTTGTTTGTGCTGCAGTGCAGGCTTCTTTGATGCGATCAAGTCACTCATTGATGGACAGTATTTTCTTGGATCTTGGGGGCTGATGGGCACGAGGGATGTGCCCTAGTAGGAGTTCAAATGGGGCTTTCTTGGTCGTACTGCTGGGCCATGCGTTGTGAGTGTATTGGGCAATAGGTAGCAGGGAGGCCCAGTCATTTTGTTGGTGGTTGATGTAGATTTGCAAATACTGCTCAAGCCATTGGTTTGTCCTTTCTGATTGGCCATCTGTCTGAGGGTGATAGGCTGTGCTGATGTTCTGCGAGATTCCGAGGATCCTGCATAGCTCCTTTGGGAAGTGTGAGGCAAAGTGTGTCCCTCAGTCGCTGATGATCTTCTGGGGGATGCCATGATGTGGGAAGATGTTTTTGGTGTAAAGTGCAGCGATCTCTGGTGCAGTGCTTGCCTCGTTACAGGGTATAAAGATGGCTGCCTTGGAGCAGTCATGATCTGTGACAGTGAGAATTGAGTCGAAACCTTGCGACTTAGGGAGTTTTATGATAAGGTCTAGGGCCACTGTCTCGAAGGGTAGAGCCTCTGCGTTTGTGGTGATGGTGTTACAGCTCAATGGGCCAGTAGCATGACTTGTGTGACTTGAGACTGTGTGCGAGGCGGGTCACATGAATGTGATGCAGGAGCATGTGCCTATGGATAAGCGATGGAGCATGAACGTGTTGAGCGTGAAGGTAATGGGCTCCTTCCCACGTGACTTGACACATAAGGCTACTGGGTGACTTGAAGTATATGCGGAGTAGATAAGCATCTAGATAAGGGTGATATCTGGGGACGTGATCCAGAGCTGAGTCTTGCAGCGACTCAGAGAGGTGTGTGAGATGAAGTGAGTTCTTACTGCTCTCAAGGGGCTAGACCACACTTGAGAGAGGAAGCAGGAATAAGGGGTTCGAGACTAGAGTCGATTGCGAAACTAAGTCAAGCTTGGGGCTTGACTGGTGTAAACTAGAGCCCTTATATAGGCCATACAGGGGAGGTCACATGCTACTGCTATCTGAGTCACAACAGCGATGCAGCACAGTCTAAGTGTGACATAGGGTCACACTTGTGAGTCATCGTAAGTACCAGCCAATGGTGTAAGTAGAGCGCACAGCAGAGGGCCATGCCATATCAGTATCAGTCACGAGTAACGCGAGGCAGTATTGTATGAGCGCAGCCTGGTCACAGGCTGCGCTGCCAAGCCGGATCACATCAGTCGCACGCAGGAGTCATGGTAGGTAAGAATAGATAGTTTGGACTGTAGTAAGCGTACCAGGGATCGTAACAGATGGGCACTATTGGCGGTGCTGGCTTGGTCATGTTCACTTTCATAGCTTGGCAGGTGGCACATCCTTTAACGTAGGCAAGAACTGTCTGTTTCATGTTAGGCCACCAGTAGTTCTGTGTGATCATGAGGCATGTTTTGAGGATTCCAGGGTGGCTGGCAGTTTGTGAGTCATGATGAAGGGAAATTACTCCCCTCCTAAGGCTGTTGTCTGCCATGACAACCAGGCAGCTGCCATGCCACCAGGCTCCGCCGGGCCAGCATTCCAGTGGGTAGGTTTTTGCCCATGTGCTAAGGGTGGCCTTGTGATCTTTCTCCTTGTTTATAACATCATCTTCCATGTCAATAGCTTCAGCAGTGTTGGTGAAGAGCTGCTCTGGGAGCACAATGACTTCCTCGTTGTCAGAGCTTGCATCGTTGAAGTCCGGTCTTTGTGACAGGGCGTCAGCTCTGTTGCTGGCGCTGGGGCAATGGATGAGGGTGACATCATAGTTGCCTAATGTCAGTATATAGTGCACAATCTGCCTGTTGATTTTCTGAGGTGAGCGATAGTACTGGAGATTCTTGTGATCAGTAACAACCACTACTTGGTGTTGCATGCCCATAAGGAGGTGGCACCAGTGTTCTAGCCCCTGCACAATCGCGAGGAATTCCCAGTCCCATATTGGGTAATTGAGTTCCGCCGCAGTGAAGGTCTTTGAGTCGTAGCCCACTGGGCGTTGTCTGCCCTGGGCATCGCATTGGTATAGGATGGCGCCTGTAGTGTTTTGTGAGGTGTCGACTTCAAGTTTGTAAGGTCACGCTGGACTGGGCTGCCAGAGGATGGGGTTGCTAGTGACAATGTTTATCAGTTTGTCGACGGCTTGTGTGCACTCATCGGTCCAGATGAACTGTATGCCTTTCTTGAGTAAGTTGGTGAGGGGTCTGGCGATTTCTGCGAAGCCTGGGATGAATGGTCTCTGGTAACCAAGTACTCCCAGCATTGATTGTAGCTCTTTGATGCTTTTGAGGATTCTGGGCCATTCTTTTATGCCTGTGAGTTTGCTGGACTCTATGCGAAGTGATTCACCGTCAATGATCAGTCCAAGGTACTCGATGCGTCTTTGTTCAAAGAGGCATTTCTGTGGCTTGAGGAAGAATGATTCTGCCTTGAAGAGGTCCAGGAGTTTGTGCACGATGCGTTGATGTAGCTCGAGGTCAAGTGGTGTGGCAATGAGGATGTCGTCCATGTAGACAAAGACCATCCTAGGGTACTTTAGCTTTAGGGGTTGCAGGAGTTGGTCCATAACTCGCTGGAATGTGCTTGGCGCGTTGAATTGGCCGAACAGCATTACTTTTGGCTCAAAGAGCCCCTGTGGCATTTTGAAGGCCACCTTCCATTGGTCCCCTTCCTTAATGCGGATGTTGTGGTACCCCCATCAGATATCAAACTTGGTGAATAGGGCGCGTCCTTCAAGGTTTCTGGTTAGTACGGAGATATCTGGGAGTGGATACACATCTCGGATGGTCCAGCTGTTGAGCATGCGATAGTCTTGTACTGGTTGTAAAGAGCCATCTTTCTTTTTGATGAAGAAGAAGGGTTAGAGTTTCCAGGTCCGGTCGGGTCTGGTTTTTGGCCCATTTTGGCCACAACCGCAACCACAACCGGTTGCTGGATTCACAGAAAGTGACCAACTGCAACTGCAACTGTGGCCAACCAGTTGGTCATGGTTGTTCATTGGTTCTGACCAGTCGAAACCAGTTGGAACCACATGAACATTACATAAATTATATTTTATTAACCTACACTAATTTACTAGATACAAAGACCCCTCCATTGGAATGGAGGGGTGTGTATATACAGTATTTACTATCTATTAATTAAAAAGCCCCCTCCATCTCACGTTTGGAGCGAGGGAGGGGTTGCCATTGCTGTTGCCTTCGTGTCACTGTTGCCATCACCTTGGTGTCACTGTTGCTGTTGCCATCGCCTTGGCATTGCCGTTGCCATCACCATCACCATCGTGGTAGAAAGTAGAAACTCCCCTCCGTCTCGCATTTGGAATGAGGGAGGGTCACTGTCGCCATGGAAAGTAGAATCCCCATCTCGCGTTTGGAGCGAGGAGGGGGGTGTCAGTGTCGCTGTAGAAAACAGAAGGGAACCCCCTCCATCTCACATTTGGAGCGAGGGAGGGGGTTGCCATCGCTGCAGAAAGTGGAATCCCCTCTGTCTCATGTTTGGGACGAGGGAGGGGAGTGCTGCCAGCCAGAGAAGATGAAAACCCCCTCTGTCTCGCATTTGGAGTGAGGGAGGGGGTATCAGCCTAGAACTTGAACAGACTGTCAGTTGAGAATGGTGACTTAGAATATTAAAAAAACATACCAGGGCACAAGGGGCTAAGAAAGCCCCTTGTGCCCATCCTGCTGCCGGCGCATGTGACCGATTGTCTCACAATTGGAGCGAGTGAGATGGCGGCGTTGTGGTTTGTGGTGTCGTAGTTGTGGCATCGTAGTTGTAAGTTGTAAGAGCACAGAAGAAAATGCACATGCATTGTCGTTGACCTGCACAAACATGTGCAAACATTGGCCATCTGCCCCATTTCCCTTAGATTTGGTACAATCTATCAAATTAGAATAAGTAAATACTATATTAAATAAAGATTATTACATGCTATTGGCAAGGTTAGGTAAGCCGGTTGCAACCGGTTGCAACTGGTTGGAGTGGGGCTAAACTCACCAACTGCAACCAGTTGGTTTATGTAAGATGAGCCCCAACCAGAACCAGAAGTCCAGTTGCTTGCAGTTGAAGTCTGGTTGAGTTCTGGTTTTTTTCCAGTTCCAGCAACTGGACCTGGAAACTCTACTTGCCCTCTTGTTACGGCTTGACTGGCCAGTAGCATGACTTGTGCGATGCAAGGCTATGTGCAAGGCGTGTCACGTGAGTATGATGCGGGTGCACGTGCCTTTGTGCGAGTGACTGAGTGTGAGTGACTTGAGTGTGAAGGTAACGAGCTCCTTCCCATGTGACCACGGGGATGACGAGTGACTTGGAGTAGATGCAAAGTAGATAGGCATCTAGATAGGGATGATATCTAGGGATGTGATCCAGAGCTGAGTCTTGCAGCGACTCAGAGAGGCGTGTGAGACAAAGCGAGTTCTTACTGCTCTCAGAGGGCTAGACCACATCTGAGAGAGGAAGCAGGAGGTGGAGGTTCGAGACTAGAATTGATTGCGAAACTAAGTCAAGCTTAGGGCTTGACTGGCGTAAACTAGAGCCCTTATATAGGCTGTACAGGGGAGGTCACATGCTACTGCTATCTGAGTCACAACGGCGATGCAGTGTGGATCTAGGCGTGACATAGAGTCACGCCTGTGAGTCATGGTAGGGGTCAGCCAATAGCGTAAGTAGAGCACACAGCAGAGGGCTGTGCCATATCAATATCAGTCACATGGAGCTCAAGGCAGTATTGTATGAGCGCAGCCTGGTCACAGGCTGCACTGCCAAGTCAGATCACATCAGTCATGCACAGGAATCATTGTAAGTAAAAATAGATAGTCCGGACCGTCATAAGCATACCAGAGATCGTAACAGTACACCCCCTCCTAAGGGGGAATGGCTGCCACATCATTCAAGCAGGTGGAGCAGCCCGCGCATGCTGGAGCAGGATAACCCATCGAGGAGGGGAGACTTGCCCTGGACGAGTGTGGGGAGTGATCCGCACAGGAAGTGTGGCAATGACATCGGTCTGGTGGGTGGCGGGACGACCCTGCAGGTAGTAGTCAAGGGGGGGCATGACAGGTCGCACCAGTATCTGGTCCAGCTTCGGACTGATGCGCGACATGACGGCAGCCTCATAGAGGTGCAGCTCAATGAGCCACAGCTTGTCCCACAGCTCATGGCTGCGGCGCACAAGGGTGGCATTGTGCTCCAGCTGAGCAGCAGAGTAGTCGTTGCGATTTGCGGGCAGGCGGGTAAGGTGGGCGTACTCAACGGCGAGCTGGTGATGAAGGGCATGAATGCTGACGCAATACCTGTGTACATCAGCCATTAGCCCCGGGTCCCTAAGGTCCTCAATCAGCTTGTCGACATGACGACGGTGAGGATGATTCCCGTTGAGGGGCATGAGGTCCCAGTCGTCAATGGCAGGGAGGTGCTTGTCATCGTGGGGCTTAGCGTAGAGGGGCTCTGTGAAGATGGGGGAGTTGGTTGTGAGTCGCCCTAGAACGACAGGCTCGTCGAAGTGTGGGAAGTGTGCGTAGTATGTGGCCGGGATGAGGCGGTTGTTGTGATCGGGGACAAGAATAATGTTCTGGTCACCTGGGTTGTCATCAAGTCTATGCCAGCGCAGGAAATAACCATCATAGCCGATGGTGTTGGCGGGTTGGCCATGGCCTGGTGCTGGGGCGCTGGTACTGACGATGGGCGCTCCTCTTCCTTGACTGAGGGGGGTGGTGGTGACGTTTGCATAGCTGTGGATTGGCATAGGGGTCGTGTGGGCGGTCTGCTGGCCCATGCTGGCAGCAGTAGTGGTGGTATTCCTAGGGACTGCGCCCGGCTGCTGTGATAGTTGCTGAGCATCTGCGATAATTGCCTCTCTTGATGGACTCCAAGTGGCGTGCCCATCGCCGATACGTATGGGGGCGTTACACATTCTGCAGAAATTATCTGAGCTGAGGGGGTGGTCGGTGTAGTCTGAGTGCAGGCTAGGGACTGGAGAACCTCCGCTAGGAGTTGGTCAGCCTGTTGCTCCAGGCTGAGGGCTGGCTGAGGAGTCGCAGAGCGGGCTGGTGTCACCCCCAGAGGCGCTGCTGGTCTCGTCGCTGTCAACGATGGTGAGTATGCGGGCGGAGAAGGGGACCTGCACAGCGTGGGGGTGGCTGTCATCCTGAGGGCTGGTCGTTGTCGCAGGGGTCGTACTGGTAGGGCTGCTGCTGCCTTTCTCTTGGAGCTGTTGGACTTGTTGTGGGCCATCGGTGGTCATGGAGAGAGTGGAGTAAGCTGGTGGTGGAGATGGGGTGCGAAGGGAGCAAAGTGGTGATGTTCCTGCTGAGCTGAGGGTGGTCCTTATAAGCATTTTGTGAACTGTGGTGGAGTTTTCTCAGTGGTACTTGAGTACTAATTTTAGTGCGTGTTTCAGGTTGCTGTGCGGTTCCCATGTGTCTTCTGCTGTGGAGTATCCTTTCCATCTGATGCGGTACTGAGGGGTTTTTGCCTTTCCATATAGGCGGTGGTCTAGAATGGCCTCGACTTCATACTCTGCTTCTCCATTGATGACATCAGGAGGTGGTTCTTTGAAGTTCTGGCCATGCTCGGGGGTTTCTATGTACGGTGTCAATAAACTGGCGTGGAAGACATCGTGGACTTTTCTGAGCTTCCACTGCGGCAGTATTGCAACTTGGTATACTACTGGGGAAATGACGTTGGTGATAGTGAATGGGCTGTATCGTCTGGCTGCGAGTTTGGCGCTTGGCTGCATAACTTGGATATTTTTTCCTTCGAGCCAGACCTTCTGTCCTTTTGTGAATGGTCTAAACTTGGATCCTTTCCTGCTGGCCACCATGGTCTGGGCATTAGTGATGGCCATCTGTGCTGCGGTGCAGGCTTCTTTGATGCAATCGAGTCGCTCATTGATGGACGGTACCTTCTCGGATCTTAGTGGTTGATGAGCGTGGGGGATATGTCCTAGTAGAAGTTTGAATGGGGCTTTCTTGGTTGTACTGCTGGGCCATGCATTGTGGGTGTATTGGGCGATGGGTAACAGGGAGGCCCAGTCGTTCTGTTGGTGATTAATGTATATGCGCAGGTACTGCTCGAGCCACTGATTTGTTCTTTCTGACTGGCCATCCGTCTGGGGGTGATAGGCTATGCTGATGTTCTGTGAGATGCTGAGGATTTTGCACAGCTCCTTGGGGAAGTGTGAGGCGAAGTGCATTCCTCGGTCACTGATGATCTTTTGGGGAATGCCATGATGTGGGAAGATGTTCCTGGCATAGAGTGCGGCAATCTCTGGCGCGGTGCTGGCCTCGTTGCATGGTATAAAGATAGCTGCCTTCAAGCAGTCGTGATCTGTGACAGTGAGAATGGAGTCAAAACCTTGTGATTTGGGGAGCTTTACAATGAGGTCTAGGGCCACTGTTTCAAAGGGTAGGGCTGTGGCGTTCGTGGTGATGGGTACAATGGGCGGTGCTGGCTTGGTCGTGTTGGCCTTCGTGGCTTGGCAGGTGGCACATCCTTTGACGTAGGTGAGGACTGTCTGTTTCATGTTGGGCCACCAGTAGTTCTGCGCGATCATTAGGCATGTTTTGAGGATTCCTGGGTGGCCAGCGGTCTGTGAGTCATGGTGAAGGGAAATTACTCCCCTCCTAAGGCAGTTGTCTGCCACGACAACCAGGTGGCTGCCATGCCACCAGGTGCCACCAGGCCGGCGTTCCAGTGGGTAGGTCTTTGCCCACATGTCCAGGGTGGTTGCGTGGTCTTTCTGCTTGGCGATGACATCATCTTCCATGTCCACAGCTTCTGCAGTGTTAGTGAAGAGCTGTTCTGGGAGTGCGATGACCTCTTTGTTGTCAGAGCTTGTGTCATTGAAGTCTGGTTGCTGTGACAGAGCGTCAGCCCTGTTGCAAGCGCCGGGTCAATGTACGAGGGTGTTACGATCTCTAGTGCGCATACTTCGGACCAGGCTACCTATTTTTACCTACCATGACTCCTGCTCGTGACTGATTGATCTGACTTGATAGCGCAGCCTGTGACCAGGCTGTGCTCATACGATACTGCCTCACGTTACTCGTGACTGATACTGATACAGCACAGCCCTCTGCTGTGCGCTCTACTTACACCATTGGCCGATCCTTATGATGACTCACAGATGTGACCCTATGTCACATCTAGGCTGTACTGCATCGCTGTTGTGACTCAGATAGCAGTAGCACGTGACCCCTCCTATAAAGCCTATATAAGGGCTCTAGTTTATGCCAGTCAAGCCCTAAGCTTGACTTAGTTTTGCAATTGATCCTAGTCTTGAACCTCCACTCCCACTTCCTCTCTCAGACGTGGTCTAGCCCTCTGAGAGTAGTAAGAACTCGCTTCATCTCACATGCCTTTCTAAGTTGCTGCAAGACTCAGCTCTGGATTGTGTCCCTAGATATCATCCTTATCTGGATGCCTATCTACTTCGCGTTTATTCTAAGTCACTCGTCATCCCCACAGTCACATGGGAAGGATCTCACTACCTTCGCGCTCAAGCCACTTGCGCTCAGTTACTTGCACATAGGCACGTGCTCCCGCATCATACTCATGTGACGCGCCTCGCACATAGTCTCGCATCGCACAAGTCATGCTACTGGCCCATCGAGCTGTAACATAAGTCAAGCTTCCTTCACCATTGTGGATGGTGCGCCACCACATCAGCACTCACCTGAAAGAAGATTATCCTAGACCACCCACAATCTGCACGTTCCGGATACTAGCCTCCACCAACACCATAGAATTCATCCCAGGAGCAGCAAAACACAAAACTTGTCAAGAAAGACACGCAGGCTTACATGCATACTTCTGCAGAAGCCAGTACTGCCCATATCATGGCACACAGTAAAAAGACTATACCTGGTATAGTAAGGAAGCCTGCACACTTCACAGCAACACTGGACATCAACACATATGACGAATACCTCCGTCGCCTAGGACACCTCTACGAACGAATATTTGTTCTCGACAGCTGGGGTCAACAAATCGACCAAGCAGCAGACCAACATGAACTCGTTTGCCCCATTACGTGCATAACTGAACCCACAGAACTCCACCAGTCCCTCCAGATCGAAGTAATCGTCTTTGACCAAGTATACAAAGAGTGGCAGGACGAGTTTATAGCTCTTGAAGCCGCACTCGCCCTCTTACTCATCGTTCAGCGTGCTGGAGAGACAATGCAGGACCCATAGGTACCGCACACCAGCAGAAGTTGATCCCGACCAGCTAGCAGCTGCCATCGCCTGGACAGAAAGACAACTCGCTCACGCACAAAACGACATCGCCAATCACACACGGATCTGTCAGTGGATGTGCATAGGAGAATATAGCCCTGTCCATCTACTACTGGACGACATCCTTCGATGGATCGAAACCTTCGCAAGGGAGATCGAACACATTGTTAACACCTACTTTGAGGCAGCAGGTTTCCCCTTGTAAAGGGAAGAGCAACCCTGGAGATAATCAGAGCTGACATCCGTGCAAATGCACTCACCAGAGCTCCCGTTAGAACTCAGGACAACCTCCCAGACTACATCAAAGGCGAAGCCTATTGGCGACGCAACCAACAGAACACTCACTGGTGCTACCATATCCGCCTCTTCACTGCGGTAGGGATCATCGAAAGGCCTATCAAATACATCAACGACGACTGGTACATCCTTGACTACAACCAGGGAAGTTACGTCACCAGCCTTGAAGGGCTCCTCAACTGAGAAAACACCAACGAGACAGGACTAGGCCACAGCTCTCTCAGGCCTGAGTCACCAGATGCCATCGAGGTAGACCCTCCCAGTGCTAACGCGTCCTCCTTCCAAAGCACAGACGAAGGAGAAGAGCCCACACCAGGGCCAGCCCCACAAGCTATCACACCCCTAGAAGAGTTCCTTAGCACAGGACTTCAGGATGTAGCAACGCTACAGGGAAGCAATCTGCTTCAGCCAGAAACAGGCGCAACCCCACATCTATTACAAATTGCACACGTGGCAACACAGCCAACGGCACCACCACCAATACTTCAACCACCAAACCCACCAGTCATGGCTGCACCAGTGCCCACAGCAGTGGCAGCACAAACCAACGGATGGCTCAAAGGAAAGGAGCCTACAACCTTCGAAGGCGACTGTGCCAAAAGCGAGGCCTTCCTCAGAGAGTTCAGGCTCTACAGGATCCTGAACCGTGCTGACGAAAACATAACCAACCCATACGCCAGGGTAGCACTTGCCCTGTCATTTATCAGAGGACCCTTTGTCGACAATTGGGGAGACGCACAGTCTGCCAGCCTCATAGAAAAGACCACTTGCGCGGTCAACAGAATTGCAGAAAACGACGAAGCCCTCTGGAACAGCTTTGAAGCAGACTTCAAAAGTCACTTCATGGACACGGCCAAGGCCCAGAATGCCTACAACAAGCTCATGGCCCTCCAGATGCAGGGCAACGACATCGACGGCTACATTGTGTCATTCAACCATTACATCCGCAACTCGAACTGAATGATGGGCAACCAAGGAACCCTCGAGAAATTTAAAAGAGGACTTCATCGAGGCATTGCCCTCAGCATCATGAACTGCGAAAATATCCCAACAACGATTGAGGACTGGCAGGAAGCCGCCAGGAAGGAAGTGCTTAGACGGGCACAGATTGACGCTGATATAGGACCAGCGCCACAGCGAGGATGCTTCATTCCACGCCCTACCTTCTTCAAAGAGCAAAGCAAGCCACCCTTGAAGCCAAAGAACAACGGATACACACCCATGGATGTAGACGCAGTGCAGACAAGCGTGCCGCTGCGCATGGGAGGGCCCCTCACCGACGAAGAATGCCAGCAACTCCACAAAGAAAACAAGTGCTTCTACTGCAAAGCAGTGGGGCATACAGCAAACAAGTGTCACAAAAAGCAAGCTGCGAGACCACTGTGCATATCACGGGTCGCAGAAATACAAAAGGAAGAACTCACGCCCAGTGATAGCACAAGCCAAACCAGCTCTCAAACGGCGACCAGCAATGTCGTCACACAAATACGCTCCATGACTATGGAGGAGAGAAGGGGCATCTATGATACCATACTTACTGAAGATTTGAATTTTTAAAGAAGCTTGATCTATCGGCCTGGGACCGAGCTTCACACATATGTACCATGTACGTGTCTCATCGAAATAGTGTCAATGTTGATATTCTCTTTTCGAGCACAAATGGGAAGGCCAAGGAAAAAGCCCTTGTCAACAGCAGGGCTACGGATAACTTCATAGACCAAAAAATGGCGCGACGATTGCACCTAGTTCCCCGCAAACTAAGGGAACCATGACTGCTCTACAATGTAGATGGCACCAAGAATCGCAGCGGTTGAGTAGTAAGTTACTGTGACCTGCTGGTATCAAGAAACAAAAGTGAAAGCGTGCAGCACTTCTTCATCGCCAATCTGGGAAGGGATCAAATCATACTAGGCTTCCCGTGGCTACAACACTTTAACCCGCAGATCAACTGGACCAAGGGACAGATTGGCGGCGAACCATTTACCACCAAAATCACCAGCAGGAGGGCCCCAGACCCCCCAAGGAACCTAATGAGGTATGCGCAGCTGCTGGGAGCTACACTAAGGGCACGACAATGGGAGGAAGGAGACACGCTCGTCCTCCACATCAATCACACTAACATAGTGCAAGAGTGGGTGATCAAGGCCCACCAACAACGCATGGCGCCCACAGCACAAGACGTGCCTCCAGAGTATCAGCGTCACTGGCACATATTCTTGGAGGAGGAAGCCCAGCGCTTCCCGCCAGCGTGAGAAGACGATCATGCCATCACCCTAAAGCCAGACGCGCCAACAACGCTAGACTGCAAAGTCTATCTGCTGAACCCACAGGAAATGCTTGCCGCAGACAAATGGATCCAGGAACACCTGGAAAAGGGGTACATCCAGCTGTCAAAGTCGCCCTATGCAGCACCCTTCTTCATCAAAAAGAAGGATGGATCACTGAGACCAGTACAGGACTACCGCATGCTGAATAGCTGAACCATCCGAGACGTCTACCCGCTCCCAGACATCTCTGTGCTCACCAGGAACCTTGAGGGCCACACCCTGTTTACCAAATTTGACATTTGGTGGGGATACCACAACGTCCGCATCAAGGAAGGCGATCAATGGAAGGCAGCCTTCAAGATGCCGCAAGGGCTCTTCAAGTCAAAGGTGATGCTGTTTGGGCAATGCAATGCGCCAAGCACCTTCCAGCGGGTCATGGACCAGCTCCTATGACCCCTAAAGCTGAAGTACCCGAGGATGGTCTTCATTTACATGGATGACATCCTCATCGCAATGCCACCTGACCTTGAACTACACCGACGCATCGTACACAAACTCCTGGACCTCTTCGAAGCAGAATCATTCTTCCTCAAACCACAGAAGTGCCTCTTTGAACAAAGGCACATCGAATATTTGGGACTCATCATTGACGGCAAATCACTTCGCATAGAGTCCAGCAAACTTACGGGAATAAAAGAATGGCCCAGAGTTCTCAAAAGCGCTAAAGAGCTGCGATCAACGCTAGGGGTACTGGGCTACCAGCGACCATTCATTCCAGGGTTTGCAGAAATTGCCAGACCTCTCACCAACCTCCTTAAGAAAGGCATGCCCTTTGTCTGGACTGACGAGTGCACGCAAGCAGTAGACAAGCTGATCAACATTGTCACCAGTGATCCAGTCCTCTGGCAGCCCAGCCCAGCGCGCCCCTATGAGCTAGAAGTGGACGCCTCACAGAATGCGACAGGCACCATCCTGTACCAATGCGACGCCCAGGGCAGACGACGCCCAGTGGGCTATGACTCAAAAACCTTCACAGCTGCGGAATGCAACTACCCCATCTGGGACCGAGAGTTCCTCGCTATCGTGCGAGGCCTGGAACACTGGCGCCATCTCCTTATGGGCATGCAGCACCAAGTAGTGGTCGTCACTGACCACAAGAACCTCCAATACTATCGCTCACCCCAGAAAATTAACAGGCGCATCGCGCGCTATATATTGACCTTAGGAGACTACGACATCACCCTCATACATCGACCCAGCGCCAGCAACAGGGCAGATGCCCTGTCACGGCGACCTGACTTCAATGATGCAAGCTCGGACAATGAAGAAGTCATTGCACTCCCCAACCAGCTCTTCACCAACACTGCAGAAACAGTGGAGATGGAGGATGATGTCATCAACAAACAACGGGATCACGAGATCACCCTTAGCACGTGGGCAAAGACCTACCCACTCGAACGCCAGCCCGGCGGAGCCTGGTGGCATGGCAGTCGCCTGGTTGTCGTGGCAGACAACAGCCTTAGGAGGGGAGTAATTTCCCTTCATCACAACTCACAGACCGCCGGCCACCCAGGAATCCTCAAAACGTGCCTAATGATTGTGCAAAATTACTGGTGGCCCAACATGAAACAGACAGTCCTCACCTATGTCAAGGGATGCACCACCTGCCAAGCCACAAAAGCCAACACAACCAAGCCAGCACTGCCAATATTGCCCATCACCACGAACGCCACAGCCCTACCCTTTGAAACAGTGGCCCTAGACCTCATTGTTAAACTACCCAAGTCACAAGGATTCGACTCCATTCTCACCATCACAGATCATGACTGCTCAAAGGCAGCTATTTTTATACCATGCAACGAGGCCAGCACCACGCCAGAGATCGCCACACTCTATGCCAAGAACATCTTCCCACATCACAGCATTCCCCAAAAGATCATCAGTGACCGAGGAATGCACTTTGCCTTGCACTTCCCCAAGGAGCTATGCAAGATCCTCGGCATCTCACAGAACATCAGCACAGCCTATCACCCTTAGACGGATGGTCAGTCAGAAAGGACAAATCAGTGGCTCAAGCAGTACTTGCGCATCTACGTTAACCACCAACAGAACGACTGGGCCTCCCTGCTACCTATCGCCCAATACACTCACAATGCATGGCCCAGCAGCACAACCAAGAAAGCCCCATTCGAACTCCTATTAGGACACATCCCTCGTGCCCATCAGCCCCCAAGATCCGAGAAAATACCGTCCATCAACGAACGACTTGATCGTATCAAAGAAGCCTGCACCGCAGCACAGATGGCCATCACCAACGCCCAGACCATGGTGGCCAACAGAAAGGGATTCAAATTTAGACCATTCACAAAAGGACAGAAAGTCTGGCTTGAAGGAAAGAACATCCAAGTCACACAGCCAAGTGCCAAACTCACAGCCAGGCGATACGGCCCATTCACCATCACAAACGTCATTTCCCCAGTAGTATACCAAGTCGCAATACCCCCGCAGTGGAAGCTCAGAAAAGTCCACGACGTCTTCCATGCTAGCCTATTGACCCCATACATAGAAACCCCTGAACACAGCCGGAACTTCAAAGAACCACCTCCTGATGTTATCAACAGAGAAGCAGAGTATGAAGTCGAGGCCATTCTAGACCACCGCCTATATGGAAAGGCAAAAACCCCTCAGTACCGCATCAGATGGAAAGGATACTCTGCAGCAGAAGACACATGGGAACCACGCAGCAACCTGAAACATGCGCTAAAATTAGTACTCAAGTATCACCGAGAAAACTCCACCGCAGTCTGAAAAATGCTTATAAGGACCACCCTCAGCTCAGCAAGAACATCACCACTTCGCTCCCTTCGTACCCCATCTCCACCACCAGCCTACTCCACGCTCTCCATGACCACCGATGGCCCACAACAAATCCAACAGCTCCAAGAGAAAAGCAGCAGCAGCCCTACCAGTGCGACCCCTGCGACAACGACCAGCCCTCAGGATGACAGCGGCGTCCGCGCTGTACAGGACCCCTTCTCTGCCCGCATACTCACCATCATTGACAGTGACAAGACCAGTGGCTCAGACGACGACACCAGCTCCCTATGTGGCTCCTCAGCCAGCCCTCAGCCTGGAACAGCAAGCCGACCAACTCCTGACAGAAGTTCTCCAGTCCCTAGCCTACACTCAGACTACGCCGATCACCCCCTCAGCTCAGACAACTTCTGTGCTACATGTAATGCCCCTGTACATATCGGCAACGGGCACGCCACTTGGAGCCCATCAAGAGAGAGAACTGTTGCAGATGCTCAGTGACTACCACAGCAGCTGGGCACAATCCCTGGGAATACCACCACTACCACCCCCAGCATGGGCCAGCAGGCCACCTACGTGACCTCTATGCTGATCCGCAGCTATGCAAACGTCGCCGCCGCCGCCCTCAGTCAAGGAGGAGGAGCTCCCATCGTCAACACCAGCGCCCCAACACCAGGCTACGGCCAGCCCACCAACACCATTGGCTACAATGGTTATTTCCTGCGCTGGCATAGACTTGACAACAACCCAGGTGACCGGAACATTATCCTTGTGCCTGATCACAACAACCACCTCATCCCTGCCACGTACTATGCGCACTTCCCGCACTTCAACGAGCCCGTCATTCTAGGACAACTCACAACCAACTCACCCATCTTCGCAGAGCTGCTCTATGCCAAGCCCCACGATGACAAGCACCTCCCCGCCATCGACAATTGGGACCTCATGCCACTCAATGGGAACCACCCTCACCGCTGCCATATCGACAAGCTGGTCGAAGATCTTAGGGACCCAGGGTTAATGGCTGACATCCACAGATACTGCGTGGGCATTCATGCCCTCCATCACCAGCTCACTGTCGAGTACGCCCACCTTACCCGCCTGCCCGCAAGTCGCAACAACTACTCCGCTGCTCAGCTGGAGCAAGACGCCGCCCTTGTGCACCGCAGCCATGAGCTGCGGGACAAGCTGCGCCTTATCGAGCTGCGCCTCTATGAGGCTGCCATCATGTCACGCATCGGTCCCAAGTTGGACCAGATACTGGTGTGACCTGTCATGCCGCCCCTCAACTACTACCTGCGCAGCTGCCCTGCCACCCACCAGACCAACATCGTTGCCATGCTCCCTGTGTGCATCACTCCCCGTACTTGTCCAAGGCAAGCCTCTCCTCCCCGCTGGGTTATCCCACTCCAGCACGCGCGTGCGGCTCCCCCTGTTTGAATGCTGTGGCAGCCATTCCCCCTTAGGAGGGGGCGTACTGTTACGATCTCTAGTGTGCATACTTTGGACCGGGCTACCTATTTTTACCTACCATGACTCCTGCTCGTGACTGATTGATCCGACTTGATAGCGCAGCCTGTGACCAGGCTGCACTCATACGATACTGCCTTGCGTTACTCGTGACTGATACTGATACAGCACAGCCCTCTGCTGTGCGCTCTACTTACGCCATTGGCCGATCCTTATGATGACTCACAGATGTGACCCTATGTCACATCTAGGCTGTACTGCATCGCTGTTGTGACTCAGATAGCAGTAGCACGTGACCCCTCCTGTAAAGCCTATATAAGGGCTCTAGTTTATGCCAGTCAAGCCCTAAGCTTGACTTAGTTTCGCAATTGATCCTAGTCTTGAACCTCCACTCCTGCTTCCTCTCTCAGACGTGGTCTAGCCCTCTGAGAGTAGTAAGAACTCGCTTCGTCTCACACGCCTTTCTAAGTCGCTGCAAGACTCAGCTCTGGATCGCATCCCTAGATATCATCCTTATCTGGACGCCTATCTACTTCGCGTTTATTCTAAGTCACTCGTCATCCCCACAGTCACATGGGAAGGATCTCGCTACCTTCACGCTCAAGCCACTCGCGCTCAGTCACTTGCACATAGGCACGTGCTCCCGCATCATACTCACGTGACGCACCTCGCACATAGTCTCACATCGCACAAGTCGTGCTACTGGCCCATTGAGCCATAACAGAGGGTGACATTGTAGTCCCCAAGGTTAATATGTATCGTGCAATGTGTCTGTTGATTTTCTGGGGTGAGCAATAGTACTGGAGGTTCTTGTGGTCAGTGATGACCACTACTTGGTGCTGTGCGCCCATGAGAAGATGGTGCCAGTGTTCCAGGCCTCGCACAATGGCGAGGAACTCTCGGTCCCATATGGGGTAGTTGCATTCTGCAGCGGTGAAGGTTTTTGAGTCATAGCCCACTGGGTGTCATCTGCCCTGGGCGTCACATTGGTACAGGATGGTGCCTGTCACGTTTTGCAAGGCGTCGACTTTGAGTTCGTAGGGCTGTGCCGGGCTTGGCTGCCAGAGGACAGGGTCACTAGTGACGATGTTTATCAGCTTGTCAACAGCGCACATACATTCATTGGTCCAGATGAACTGTACGCCTTTCTTGAGTAGGTTAGTGAGGGGTCTAGCAATTTCCACGAAGCCTGGAATGAATGGTCTCTGATAGCCAAGTACTCCTAGCGTGGACCGTAGCTCCTTGACGCTTTTGAGGGTTCTGGGCCACTCCTTTATTCCTGTCAGTTTGCTGGACTCTATGCGAAGGGATTCACCGTCAATGATCAGTCCAAGGTACTTGACGTGTCTTTGTTCAAAGAGACACTTCTGTGGCTTGAGGAAGAATGACTCTGCTTCAAAGAGGTCCAGGAGTTCATGTACAATGCGTCGGTGTAGCTCAAGGTTGAGTGGCATTGTGATGAGGATGTCATCCATGTAGATGAAGACCATCCTTGGGTACTTTAGCTTTAGGGGCCGTAGGAGTCGATCCATGACTCATTGGAAGGTGCTTGGCACGTTGCACTGGCTGAACAGCATTACCTTTGGCTCGAAGAGCCCTTGTGGCATCTTGAAGGCTGCTTTCCATTGATCCCCCTCCTTTATGTGGACATTGTGGTATCCCCACCAGATGTCGAACTTGGTAAACAGGGCACGTCCCTTGAGGTTCCTGGTTAGCACGGAGATGTCTGGGAGCGGGTACACATCTCGGATGGACCAG
This sequence comes from Russula sp. MG48, assembly GCA_003313725.1. NCBI lineage: Eukaryota > Fungi > Basidiomycota > Agaricomycetes > Russulales > Russulaceae > Russula > Russula sp. MG48. The sequence continues at coordinate 43,632 of QLOS01002905.1, read as the reverse complement.
CTGTTGAGCATGCGGTAGTCTTGTACTGGTCTCAGCGAGCCGTCCTTCTTTTTGATAAAGAAGAAGGGCGCTGCGTAGGGCGACTTGGATAGTTGAATATACCCCTTCTCCAGGTGTTCCTGGATCCACTTGTCTGCTGCGAGCATTTCCTGTGGGTTGAGCAGGTAGACCTTGCAGTCTAGGGTTGTTGGCGCGTCTGGTTTTAGGGTGATAGCGTGGTCATCTTCTCACGCCGGTGGGAAGCGCTGGGCCTCTTCTTCGGAAAATACATGCCAGTGCCGTTGATACTCTGGGGGTACATCTTGTTCCGTGGGTGCGGTGTGTTGTTGGTGGGCCTTGATAGCCCATTCTTGTGCTATGTTAGTGCAGTTGATTCAAAGGACGAGCGTGTCTCCTTCCTCCCATTGTTGTGTCCTTAGTGTGGCCCCCAGCAGCTGCGCGTACCTCATTAGGCTCTTTGGGGGGTCTGGGGCCCATCTGCTGGTAATCTTGGCAGTGAAGGATTCACTGCTGATTTGCCCCTTGGTCCAGTTGATCTGCGGGTTGAAATGTTGTAACCATGGGAAGCCTAATATGATGTGGTCCCTTCCCAGATTGGTGATGAAGAAGCATTGTACGCTTTTGTTCTTGTTTCTTGATATCAGCAGGTTGCAGTAGCTCACTACTCGACCGCTACAATTCTTGGTGCCATCTACGTTGTAGAGCAGTCGTGGTTCCTTCAGTTTGCGGGGAACCAGGCGCAGTTGCTGTGCTGTTTTCTGGTCTATAAAATTGTCCGTTGCCCTGCTGTCTACGAGGGCTTTTTCTCTGGCCTTCCCATTCGTGCTCGAAAAGAGAATATCAACATTGACACTATTCCGATGAGACACGTACATGGTACATATGTGTGAAGCTCAGTCCCAGGCCAATAGATTGAGCTTCTTTAAAAATCCAAATCTTCAGTAAGTATGGTATCATAGATGCCACGTTGCTCTTCTGTAGTCATGGAGCATATCTGCATGACGACATCGCTGGTTGCTGTCTGGGAGCCAGTCTGACTTGCACTATCGCTGGGCGTGAGCTCTTCTTTTTGTATTTCTGTGACCCACGATGCACGCGGTGGTCTCGCAGCTTGCTTTTTGCAACACTTGTTCGCCGTGTGCCCCACTGCCTTGCAGTAGAAGCACTTGTTTTCTTTGCGGAGTTGTTGGCGCTCTTCATCAGTGAGAGGTCGCCCCATATGGGGCAGTGCGCTGGTCTGCACCGCGTCCACGTCCATGGGTGCATAGCCGTCGTTCTTTGGCTTCGAGGGTGGTTTGCCCTGTGTTTTGAAGAAGGTAGGGCATGGAATGAAGCGTCCTCACTGTGGCACTGGTCCTAGATCAGCATCAATCTGCACCCGTCTGAGCACTTCCTTTCTGGCGGCTTCCTGCCAGTCCTCAATTGTCGTCGGGATATTTTCACAGTTCATGACGCTGAGGGCAATGCCTCAACAAAGTCCTCTTTTAAACTTCTCGAGGGTTCCTTGGTCGCCCATCATCCAGTTTGAGTTTCATATGTAGTGGTTGAACGATGTGATGTATCCGTCGATGTCATTGCCCTGCATTTGGAGGGCCATGAGCTTGTTGTAGGCGTTTTGGGCCTTGGCTGTGTCCATGAAACGGCTTTTGAAGTCCGCTTCAAAGCTGTTCCAGAGGGCCTCGTCATTCTCTGCAATTCTGTTGACCGTGCGAGTGGTCTTTTCTATGAGGCTGGCAGACTGTGCATCCCCCCAGTCGTCGACGAGGGGTCCTCTGATGAATGATAGGGCAAGTGCTACCCTGGCATACAGGTTGGTTATGTTTTCATCAGTGCGGTTCAGGATCCTATAGAGCCTGAATTCTCTGAGGAAGGCCTCGCTTTTGGCGCGATCGCCTTTGAAGGTTGTGGGCTCCTTGCCTTTGAGCCGTCCATTGGTTTGTGCTGCCGCTGCTGCGGGTGCTGGTGCGGCCATGACTGGTGGATTTGGTGTGTTATGCTCAGCCTTGGGCGTTCTAAGCGACTTGCTTATTGGTGACTTGGTTCAGCCCAAGTCCTGCTTCATAGTAGTGCTGCATGCACTGTGGACATTTGGATAAGGTTCTTCTCTTGTTTACAGTGGCACAAGACGTAGGCCAACAGGTGTGCACAGGTGCACAGGTTCTTCTCTTGTTTACAATGGCACAAGCAGTAGGCCAACAGGGGTGCACTGAATGCACAAGTGGCGCAAGCGCAATGGAGTGCACAAGCGCAAGGGGGTTCAAGACCAAGGGTTCCCTGAATACAAGGGAGGAGAAAGAGTGATAGAGCAAAGAGCGGAGTGTACTGGTGGTCCTTGAAGGTCTGTTCTGGTTCGTTCTAACCTTGGGGTGCTTCCCACTGCAGGGATTCCAAGGGTCAAGTAGGCTGTATATCCAAGAGGTCGAGTCTGTCTGCTACATGACAGAAATGCGTACTACTTATAGTAAACCAGTCAGGCCCCTATCAAGAGGGACGCGTAAGTGTCAGGGCATAGGGCCCATGTCGTCATAAGGGTCCAGAGCACACGCCATAGGGGCGCGGCAGCGTTCTAGTTCAATCTGATGGACGCGGGTACAGTATGATGTCAAGGGTCAGTCCAGATGTCCAATCAACTAAGAAACCGTTATCATAAGGACGCGCGGCCTGCATCCACGCCGGAACACGTCTGCACTACACCCTAGGACCTAGGGAACACGCCTTCAGCGTGCTGTGATGTGCCGAGGTGATGTTCTGCACGCCTGCACCTGTAGGTGCCATGTGGGTACCACAACCATGCGCTCGTAGCATGAGGCTAGGAGCTCCTTCCTAATCAGTCGAGTTCAGTGTCCATACCAATGTCCGTAAGGTAGCCAGTCTGCATTCAATGTAGGGCCTCCCAGGGAGGTCCTGATTCCATCCTTGTCTTGTCAAGTAACCAGCTGCAAGTCCCAGAGACTGCATAATGGCTGGGTCAGTGCGCAAAGGCAGCACGATCGTAACATGGTGGCTGGAGTATTGGTGGTGGTGCTGTCGGCTGTGTTGCCGCGTGTGTGATTTGCAGTAGATGTGGGGTTGCACCTGTTTCTGGTTGAAGTGGATTACTTCCTTGTAGCATTGCTACGTCTTGGAGTCCTGTGCTGAGGAACTCCTCTAGAGGGGTGATGGGTTGTGGGACTGGTCCTGGTGTTGGCTCCTCTCCTTCGTCTGCGCTTTCGAAGGAGGATGTGTTAGCACCAGTGAGTGTCTTGTTGGTTGTGTCGCCAATAGGCTTTGCCTTTGATGTAATCTGGGAGGTCATCCTGAGTTCTGATGGGGGCTCTGGTGAGTGCGTTTGTGCAGATGTCAGCTCTGATTATCTCCAGGGTTGCTCTTTCCCTTTACAAGGGGAAACCTGCTGCCTCAAAGTAGGCGTTAACAATGTGTTCGATTTCTCTTGTGAAGGCTTCGATTTGTCGAAGGATGTTGTCCAGTAACAGGTGGACGGGGCTGTATTCTCCTATGCACGTCCACTCACAGACCCATGCGTGATTGGCGATGTTGTTTTGTGCATGAGCAAGTTGTCTTTCAGTCCAGGCAATGGTGGCTGCTAGTTGATCAGGATCGACTTCTGTAGGTGTGCGATACCTATGGGTCCTGCGTTGTCTCTCCAGTGCACTGAACAATGAGTAAGAGGGCGAGTGCGGCTTCAAGGGCTACAAACTTGTCTTGCCACTCTTTGTATACTTGATTGAAGACTATTACTTCGATCTGGAGGGATCGGTGGAGTTCTGTGGGTTCAGTTATGCACGTAATGGGGCAGACGAATTCGTGTTGGTCTGCTGCTTGGTATCACGGCTACGAGGGGCCGTGGCTCGAAGTGAGCACGTGATCGTGTGAACGCTTTGCTAAGGCCGAGATGCCCGAGCACTTGGTTCCGGTAGGTCGACCTTAAGTCTTCGGTTTGGACGCTATGCCAAGTTCTGGTGGTTCACGTGACTGTGTGAACTATTTCTATAATGGGAAGGAGTTGCTTAGATAAGCCGACGCGTCCTTTCCTAAGTCTGTGTGATCGCAAGCGTTATAGCACGCCTTGCCGAGCTTCGATATGCCTTACTAAGGCGGAGCGGTGATAGAGAAGAAAGGAGTGATCACACAAGGTTGTTCGCAATTCAACTAGCTCGTATTGGAGACTAAGTTGAGACTGGGGCTTCCAGTGCTCAACTCCTACGCTATTTATACAGGGGAAGTGGCCGCTGACGAAGCGCACCACTCAGCACATCACTAATCGTATCACAAATCGCATCACCAATCCATAGGGGATTGATGATCAGTATAGTAAGCTAGTTACCAATGCCTCAGTCAGCATTGGTAACGCGTCAGTCAGCGTATCAGTCAGCGCTTATAAAGCGCGAGTCCGTCACATGATGAGTCGCGTCACATGATGTAGGATCATGTGACACCAGTACTAGGGTCGGAACACCGAGACGCACCACACAGGGCCGCAAACCGTAACACCACCCCCTCTTCTAGGCGGGTGTGCCATCACGCGCCAGTCCAGTCCATGAGCGTAAAGAAGCGTATCGTAAGATTCGTAATAGTCCTCAAAATGGCTCAAGAAACGAGTCCCAATCGAGATCTTCACTGTAGATCTCGATCGCTCGTCCCAGGTCCACTATCGCGCCCTCCTCCTTGTAGCCAAAGTCCTGGTGCTTGTTCCTGCTGGTGACGGGGCACGCTTCGCCGATGAAGTGGTGTCCAACGTGAACACCGCAGCGCCCGTCCTCGCAGCGGTCATGGGGCGTCATGCAGTCGAAGGACCAGTGGCCCTCCGCCCTGCAGAACCCGCAGGTCTTCCACGTGGGGCAGTCCTTGTACTTGTGGTCTGCCCCATCGGTCCGGCACTTGCCGCAGTAGAAGCGGGCTATCTTCCTGCGCGGTGCGCGCCTCTTGCGAGGCACGCGCGCGCTAGGGACTGCCCCTGCAGCGGCATTGGCGCGGGCTATCTCCGCCCGCCGCTCGGATCTTCTCAGGGCTCGCTCTGTCGCAGAACGACTGCCCCCTCGCTGTGTCGTAGAATCGAGGTCGCCGGGACGTGCGCTGTCCCGATGTTTGTGATGAACCCATGATGGTTCACCAGCAGGACCACCTGCAGGAGCGATGGCACTCCCGCGGGGGTCCTCGTGTTGTGCGGGTTCGGTAGGGTTAAGGGGGCCATCATAGATCGTCCGCCCGGGGTTGAATAGGGCGGAGATCGGGCTGAGCGGCCCGAGGGTGCTGAGGAGGTCAGGGGTGTAAAATGGGTGAGCGTCCGCTCCGGCCGGTTGCGCTGGCGTGTGGGGCCCACTGACTGCTGGGATATCAAATGCGCAGGAGAACGTGTGGGAGAGTCCCCAGACAAGTCGATCGTCGGTGACTGCATACGCGTCGTGCGTGCGCGGTGCGTTGAGGTCGTCGCTTGAGGAGGCACCGCTGGCTGCATCGAGCGCAAGCGGCTGATCAGCACCTCCACCGCTGGAGACACTCTCGGTGAGGCTGGTTCGGGAGGTGCGGGCCTGGAGGTCATTCGTGGGGCTGACCTGTGGCGACGTCGTGAACGGCGAGGCCTGGAGGGCGTTGAGGAAGATGAGCTCTCCCGGGTAGCGGAGCTCATCGTCGGCATAGGGGCTGTAGAATGGTCCTCCTGGTACAGCGGGGGTGTTGGGTCGGCCATCGGTCATGTCACAGGTTCTGATAGTGATGGGAGTGGAATGTTTCTGTGCAGGAGAGATGGGGGGATGCCCTTTGCTTGTCTCTCCTGCTGTCTCTTTTATTTCTGTTGCGTGCACTCCTGTCGGCTTGCGCCGATAGTATTCAGCAACAAGCTTTGGCGCATGCACGTCCTCAGCTGGTTCCCAGCTATTGTGCGCTTTGGAGTACCCCTTCCAAGAGAGCAGGTACTGTAGTTTCTTTCCCCTTCCGACGTGTCTTGAGTTCTCGACGCGTTCTACTTCATATTCTTCCTCGCCCTCGATCAACTCTGGCGCAGGTGACGGGAAATTCTTCCCATGCTCAAGGGTTTCTTTGTAAGGCGTCAGCAATGACGCATGGAATACGTTGTGAATCTTCCAGTGAGCAGGAAGTTCAAGTCAGTATACCACTGGTGAAATGACGTCAGTCACCCTAAACGGGCCATAGCGTTTGGGCGCCAGTTTTGCAATCGGGTGAGAGAGCCTCAAGTTGCTTCCTTCAAGCCAGACTTGGTCGTCCACCCTATGCCCTGCGAACCTCCTTTCGCCCTTACGTCGCTCCGATCGTTGCACAAGTAGTCTTTGTGCATTTTTGATTGCAGCTGTTGCATGCGCACGTGCACGCTCCAGCCAATCTTTTCGTTCCATTAGAGCTGGCACCTTTGCTTGATGGTTGGTCACGTGAATTGTTGGCGTGTGACCAATGAGTAGCTCGTAGGGTGTCCTCTTCGTGGTTTCATTCTCCCAGGTGTTGTGCACGAACTGGGCCAAGGGGAGTAGTTGCGCCCAGTTGTTCTGTTCTGCGTTGCCGTAAATTCGAAGGTACTGTTCAATGCGCTGGTTTGCGCGTTCTGATTGTCCATCTGTCTGTGGATGGAATGCTGTACTGATGTTTTGCGTGGTTCCTAAGAGTGCACAAAGTTCTTTCATAATTGCTGCCATAAACCTTGGATCACGATCTGAAATGACGCGTTTTGGTACGCCATAGAACAGAAATACCCACTCTGCGTATAGGCGCGCAACTCCTAATGCGTCAATGGTCTTGTTACAAGGCAGGAAGATTGCGGCCTTCATGCAATCATGATCGACAATGGTTAAGATGGCGTCATACCCTTGGGACACTGGTAGGTCTGTAATCAGGTCCCAACTGATGGTGTGAAACGGGGTCGCATTCTTTTCTGTGGTGATGGGCGAGATTGGTGGCCTCGGCCTGACAGTGTTAGGTTTGGTCGACTGGCAGGTCGCGCATCCCTTGACGTATGCGACCGTAAAGTTCTTCATTGTCGGCCACCAGAAGTCACGTGCAATTGCCCTCAAGGTATTGGCAATTCCTGGGTGCCCCGCGGTCTCGTGATCATGGTATGCTTGGAGGATTCTTCGCGTCAGTCCCTCCCGCGCCGGCACAACTAGGCGTGCCCTGTAGTACCAGCGCCCTCTTACTTCGTCGAGGGCGTGTCCTTTCTTCAGTTCACTCATTTGGCTTTCTTCTTCCTGCTGTGCCTCGCACACTTCTCGTTCTAGGTCGTAGATCTCCGTGGCGCATGCGAATAAGTGCTTTGGTAGCACTGTCACATCCGTGTTGTCATCCATGGTCACATCGAAGTCTGGCCGTCGCAACAGGTGGTCTGCATGGTTGTTCTTCCCTGGCTTGTGCACCAGGATGAAGTTGTAGTCCGCCAAGTCGCCGAGGTACCTTGCCACTTGCCTATTGATGCGTTGCGGGTGGCGGTAGTATTGTAGGTTCGCATGGTCTGTGTAAACTGTGATGGGGTGTTCCGTGGATAGGAGGATGTGTCGCCACGCTCTTAGCCCTCGCACGACGGCGAGTAGCTCTCTGTCATGGATATCGTAGTTTCTTTCTGCGGGGGTGAAGGAGTGGGAAACATTTCCCACTGGTCGTAAACGTCCGCAGGCATCCTTCTGAGCTAGGATAGCCCCCGTGGCGAACTGAGAGGCGTCCACCTCCAGGAAGAATGGCCGTTCATAGTCTGGTCGTTGGAGAACTGGGTTACTTGTTACCGCCATCAGCAAGTTGGTCTGAAAATTATAATGCCTTGTAACACCTTATGAAGACCAAAATTGCCAAAATGCCCTAAAACCCCAGCTGGCATTTCTAACGGCTTATTACAGAACCCCTGTTATTGACAATCCCTCATAATTTTTATGATGGATTTCAGAGTTTATAATGGATTTTGGATGTTATGATGGATTATAGACATTATAATACATTTTGGAGGTTTATGTCTATTATAATGGATTGCCTATCTTATAATGAATTCCCGCAGTTATAAGGGATTTCGAGGCTTATGAGACTTTTCGGGACTTACAGGCCATTCTGAGATTTATGAGGCATTACAGATGATATTCATTAACAGTATGGACAAAAGAAACTAAAGTCAAATAATGAGTCTATACCCAGCGCCACACGCTCACAATCTCTCACATGCTTTGTGCACCCTCGCCTCCGCATCCGCACTTGTCATTCAACACCTCCTTCTACCACTGTGCCACGTGCCCATGCTGTGTGCGTTCTCACCTCTGCCACTCATTGGACAGCACTTGCTGTTGCTGTGTGTACTGCCGCCGGGCCACACGCGTGTGCTCTTGCCTCCCCCATTTTTCGCGCAGCGCCTGCTTCTGCTGGTGCTGGTGCTGTGCGTGCCGCTGCCAAGCCTCTGCAGCCAGTCACACCTCTTCACCCTGGGGTTGTTGGTCCCTTGCACATTCTGCTGCCCTGTGGTGGCACGCTGCGACACATTCCTACGTGTGCATTTTACTCCGCACATCGGGATTGAGAGGGGTGTGTGTGTGTGTGTTGTCAGTCACCATGAGGCGGTGCGTGTAAGACTGGGAATACGGACGCACCATATGTTCCCCCTTCTGGCACGGCCGCCGGTCAGCATTGTGTGCATTGGCAAGCTTGGTGACGGCAAGGACGACAGTGGAGGGCGTGTTGGGGTTCACGAGCTCGCTGACAATGTTGTCAGGTTTGAGGCCTTTTTCGGGGTGATTTCGGCTAGCACCTTGTCCGTAGTCGTCCACAACCCACTGTCCATCTGCAAATAATAATAATTTTGAAAGTTTTAGCGAAAGACAGGGAGAGAGAGAGACGGTACAACAACACACTGATGAGCGTTTTTGTGCCATGGGATTTGAACACGCTGCGTGCAGTGATGAGCGTAATGCTGCGTGTGTGCAGGTGAACAGAACTTCTCTAGTGATGAACATGTCCAGCCTGAACAGCGCGCGGGTGGGACCGGAACATATCTAGAGATCAAGTATATGCGTGGCGACACTGTAATGGGAACATGCGGTTACTAATACACACCTGGTCACATACACCCACCTCGAGGTCGATCTGGACACTGTGCAGGATCAATGGCCAAGTGTGAGCCAAGTTTCCTGATCTCGATGAGTTTTTTTCGGGTTGAGCTTGTGTCGCTGCGTTGTGTTGTAATTACTGGCAATTTACTGCAGCTATTACATAGAAAAATGAAAACGTTAGCGAAAAAAAAAGGGGGGAAGCACAGTAAAAGCTTGGGAGGCATTACCTCCCAAGCCTCTACCTGTTTGTCTCATTTCCTTGTGTTTGACCACTGTTTGTCGCCATCACTGGAGGTCGCAATGGGTATATGCGGTGCCATTGTGAACTTGAAGGCCCTGAGCCCAAAAATGCAGGCGGGTCACGCCGTCACAGTCGCAGGTTGGCCCAACTTAACTTACAGTACCCGAAGGGATATGGTGGTGAGAGGGAAGAAGAGAAGTGCAAGTATCCTGTGAGCAATAGTTTTTATCTTTGGCCACTCCGCTCCCGTCTCTCTGAGGTAGACACGTGCTCTAGGATTGCTAGCCCGGTCCAATTCCCACGGCACGTGTCTACCTCAGAGACGGGAGCGGAGTGGCCAGGTTTTTCTATGTTCCCGGAAACATCTGAACACTCCTTTTCGTGTTGGGTACATTCTTGGCGAATAGCAGTTTTTAATAAGCATTGTATCCAGTTAATAGAGTGTCTGCCCTTGTCACCTTCACTGAGCCTGCGATGACTCTTTGTATTACTATGTGCGTATCTCGCTGGGTGTCCGATAGCATTGTACCTGACAGACTTTTCCCCTACAGGGCCCGGCGGACGCAAAATCTGTATCGTTCTCCACTTTGATGGTAGGCTTTAAGTGCGCATATACATGGGTCTTCACTGTGTTGTAGATAGGTATATTATATTCCTTTCTCCCGCATCGCGCCGTCGCTGACTCTGACGCCAGAAAACGACGTTATCATTGTAACAGTAGCTAGCATCTTCGTCACCTTGAGTGGTTCTCCCGAGTTTTGCGTGCCAAAGACGCCACTCTCCATCTGCGCTTCCACCACCACCCTCATTCCTGTCTGCTGGCTAGCCACGTCTCTGCACGAGTCCTCCTCCAATACAAGAGATGCAGCAACGCTCAGTGCCGATTGCTAACACCCCATGTCGTGTCCCAAGTGCTAGGCTACGTTGTCACGATTTTCGAGATGTGCGTACATCGCGCACTTGCGTGTGCACGAGGCACTCTGGTCCATCTCGATCTACAACAAGCAGGTGCACCTCAACTCCACAGCTCCCCCAGCTCAACACTTCCGGCTTGCCTCTGTCCATCGCCCCGCGGCACCACTCGATCTCATCCCCCTCGCGAGCCCGGGACGACGTAGAGAACCAACTTGCAGTAGCGAGTTCCAATCGCGAGAAGCTGCCGCCGTCGAGCCCAAACACGTAATGGGGCCGCCTGCTCAGTGACCTTGCTTTCATCCGCACCTTTCTGGACATTCTCATTGAGTACTTTGGTCAAGTCACTGCACCCACGCTCAGGGATAACTTTGACACCGTTCACCAACTTGAAGGGACTCTGAATGCGGGCAGGAACCCGCTTCAATTACCACCTCTCCAAACGCGCTACAAGAGATTGTCCTTCCCCCATCGCTCATAACCAAAGTCCTCTCTGTCACCGGCATGTCTGGGCTCACTGGGCCTACCACGAACAGTATGAGCGCATTTGCGAGCCCCATCCCATGCCGGTGTGCTGGTGTTCGGTCATCGTCGTACGTTACCGTCTTGACCATACAATTCCTGTTTATTCAATCACTATAGACGGGTCTCTTTTCAATCATGGCAACACTATTGGCAAGGTCTTACCAAGACCTGAGGTTCAACTCGCAGGACGCCTCAGCCTTTTATCTTTCCCAAATCTATCAAACAAATGCAGGCCAGTATCATATACTCGGGGCCTTCGATCAGCGCGGCTTCGGGCGTACCGCCCTTGACCCGAAGAAGTCCCAAGGTGCAGTGTACGGCAGAACGGGTGACGCGGATCAAATCCCAGATATCGCTTGGGCTCTAAGCGTTGCTCAAGAGGCAAATCCCACCGTGCCCCTGTTCTTCATGGGCCATTCTATGGTGCGTCACACCATCTTTCCTCTCTTCGCTACATCATCAAACCCTGTATGGTAACCCGTGGCTGACACGAACTAGGGTGGCGGGTTGGTTCTGTCTTTCACGACGCGGGCTAATACCCAGGATAGCATCTCTCAGCTATCGGGCATCATTGCGACTAGTCCTTGCCTCCGCCTCGCCAAGCCGCCGGCCAGCATCATACTCTGGCTTGGCAGTCACGTACGCGCCATCCTTCCGAACCAGAACATCCCTGCATCCGTTGAACCTAATGTATGTGTTTGTCTCCGCGTCCAAAGGTCTATCCCACTCATAATTCCGTGCGTTCTGTTTAGTACCTGTCCCACGACCCAGCGGTGATCAAAGAGAATGAGACGGACACACTCATCCGCCGCAGCGCGTCCCTATGTGCGGTCGATGACATGCTAACCAGGGTATGCCAGTCACGTGAAGTTAAGTTTTTGCATGGTTGACACGATGTTGTTTAGGGTGAACACCTGGTTACTAAAGACTACAAAAGGTGGCCCACTTCTCTCCCAGTATGACTGCACCTTTGGCCATGTCTTTGTCACGCTGATGCCTTGCAGGTCTTGATTGTGCATGGAACGGAAGACATGGTGTGCAGAGATTTCCTCGGTTCTTGACCGGATTCGTAAATGGAACACATGTTCATCACGTGATTCCACGTTCCCAGGTCTGCTCAAGGCTACGAAGCAATTCATCGAGAAGCTTCCTGCTAGCGACAAGAAGGTCTCTCTCTATGAGGTTCGACTCCTCTCGGCTCTTTGCTAAAGTATCAGAGGAGGTCTAATTGTGCACACTCCAGGGTGGATATCATGAGCTTCATAATGAACTGGACGGCGTCAAAGAGAAGTTCACGGATGAATGTGCAGCATGGGCCGAGGAGCACGTCCCTACGGCGGCTGATACTGCACAAGCCAAGCTCTGACTGTAATTACCCTCAGACTAGGCAATAAGATTCCTCCCTTCCACTTCTAGATGAGGTCGCCAACCAGATTAGCGGCCACTTTGACCTGAGCAGAAGGTGAAGTTGACTGAGGTGATCCTGATGTATGCCACAGCGCCGCGAGACGGGCTCGAGGGTACATGGCAGGTTTAAGTGCAAGACCGCATAAGAGGACGCGAAGCGTATTTGGGATCTGTGCAGGCGGAGGTGCTTGGTGCGCTCCTCAACCACATCCGCAGACAGGTACATTATCTTTTTTTCCCTTTCTCCTAGGAAGTGGATTTTTCCTAACGAGTTTGTCTTTGTCCGTTTTTTTTGGGGGGGGGGATGTGGTATGGTGCATAGACGGATAGTGTCCAGGCGGTGCGCAGAGACCCCAACTCGTCAGAGGCAGAGCACGTGTGGATCATGCTGGTACAGACCGAAGTCGAGCGTGTCAGTTTGTCGTGCGCTCTTACATTCACATGCGGTTGTACAAGGGACGTTACGTTTTGCCTCTCTCCTCTCTCCTCCCATCCCTATCTGATACAGATTGAAAAGTTTGTATGGTACATCGTTGCTTCGCCCGAGGCGCAAGAGAGGCTGTCCCGGACGGAACTGGACCATGCGAAACGGCATGTGTTCCCGCTCCCTCTCTCTTCTGCTCAGTCTTGTTGTTAGGCTAACCTATGTACGAAGGTTCACGCAACTAACTGAGAGCCATTTCCGCGTGTCCGTCCTGCAGGCTTTGCCACCTCACCAGCAAGGGCTGGACGATAACACCCCTTTCACCCCACCGTGTGTCCATCGTCTCACCCTACGGCACTTGGCATCTCATCTGATTCTGTGCTTGGACTTAGTGTCAGAGCCGGATAAATCGCGCAGTCTTTGTACATGCGCAGGACGAATGCCCACTAGCGCGACTTCCCGAGTACATGCGCTTCCATCACAAATCATCGATCTGATCACTCATAACCGTATGATTCCCTACAGCGGGACGACGATGCAGATGCAGAAGGGCCAAATTGTGCTGGCGCCATACGCGGTAGTCGAGCAACTCCTCGCAATGGGCCATGTCAAGCTCATCTAATGGCTCGACTGGTATGGCACTCTGAAGGCCAGAACCTCCAGACACCTTGGCCTCTCTAACGTCAGTCTGAGCAAACAGGATCCCACAAGCCGATCCGAACGCCATCATACATCACACAGTCCAAGGAAGAGAACAAGAAATACGCGAGCACGATCTATCATCATCGGTACCCGCCGCTCTCATCATCCACGTCTCAGTTTTCATCCCCTCGGTTTGGCGGCGCAACGTCGTGCATTACCTCATCTCTATCCCCATCCGCGGCACTGATATCCGCCTCTCACACCTCTTCCTTTTTCTTTCGTCTCCGCCGCTTCGTCGGTGGTGGGCGGCTACCACCATCTTCGGTGGCACTGGTGGCAACCTTCTTGCCCTTCCGCTGGGAGGATGACGCAGATTCGCTCTTGCCTTGCATGTCAAGTGAGATGGAACCACTAGCATATGGGTTAGGCACCCCTTCTACGAGCTCCTTGAGAAAGTCGAGCATCTCGGTTGTCTCAGTTGCGTGCTTCCTGGGCAAGAGCGGAAGTGTGTGTGTGTGGCGCCATGGAAAGGATGCCTGCAAGCATGCGGAATCGAGAGTAGGAGCGCACCCAGAGGTGTATATCTCTGGGTGCGCTCCTACTCTCGATTCCGCATGCTTGCAGATGTTGACTGTTAATAGGTCATCAAATAAAATGCCCGCAGGCATGTGGGCTGCGTTAGTTCACATCGCACGGGAGGAGGGTGCGATGGAGGAGGAAGAGGTGCGTGATTATATTGGACGTATGGAGAAGGAGGAGATGCTTTATGAGGAGTGCTGGAGTTAACGGGAGGGGGTATTCCAAGGGCGTTGATGGCCCACCCAAGCGCATCAGCGAAGTGGGCACACTGCGCCTCACCGCAAGTCTACCTGTACGGCATGACTGGCGGCGCGCAAATCACCTCGCTCAGCTGACCCTTCCACCCTTCACCTCACCCCCAAGCGTGCACCCACTACATGCAGTCGGCACACTCCCCGCGCCATTCTGTACCGCGTTCTCTACAAAGTACCCTTCATCCTCCGCTCCACGCTCTCCATCACCAATTTCTCCCAGGAGTATTCGAATTCACGTTCATCCCGCGCCCTGGACGACGTTGTCGTCTGGATCTACCTTGGCGTGGGTGCCTCGAGTGCCATGTGCAGCCAAGCGACCGGCGGAAGTGAATGGATGTACGTGCCGGCACAGCGCACGCTACGCTGGTCGCTGCCGCCGGCCCCAGTGCAGTTCTCCGGAGGGTGCGGTGTATCGGCTGTGGCGACGACAACGCTGTAGGGCACGTTTGTGAGCGCGGATGCGTACCGGCGGCAGCAGCGGCAACAACGACAGCTGTAGCGACAGCGACGACGGCGCGGCGACAGCAGCAAGAGCGGCAGGGGGAGGATTTACATTATTCATTTCATACTCCGTCTCGTAGCTACAGGTCAATATTATCTTAGTTTTTGTGATGGAGCCATAAAACCTGGACACCGCAGGTTTCGGATTAACACTGCGGTTCACTGCATCACACCGTATCCCATGTGTAAAATTCACAGTGCCCATAACCGCGGTATACCCAGCGTGCGGATCCCTAATGCTTCATGATGCTTCATAACGCCTCACAATCTCTTATAATGTGTATTAATGTCCATTATAATGGCTTATAGTGGATCATAATCTCTCATAATGCGTATTAATGTCCCTTATAATGGTTCATAATTTTTTATGCTGCCTTATAAACGCCTGTAAAGCATCATAACACACGGAAAACATTTTGGGCTCCGGCAATGCCCGAAAATGCCCGAAATTTTTTGACCAATTTGCTGATGGCGTGGATGAGCTTCTCCATTGCCTCTGTGCATTCATCCGTCCATTCGAATGGTTTGTCTTTCTTCAACAGCGAGTTTATCGGTCTGGTGATGTGCACGTATCCTGGGATAAAGGCACGGTGATAGCCAAAGACTCCCAGTGTTGAGCGCACTTGTTTCACTGATGTCAGCCTGCGCGGCCATGCCGCCAGGCCATCTTGTTTCGTCGGGTCGATCCAGATCGTTCCATGTTCTACTACGATCCCCAGGTAGTTGATCGTTTCTTGTTCGAATTGGCACTTGGACAGTTTGAGGAACAGTGACTCTTGCTCCAAGAGGTCCAGTACCGCATGCACCACCTCTCGGTGCAATGTCAAATCCTTGGGCGTTGCAATAAGTATATCGTCCATGTAGATGAACAACAGCCCAGGGTATCTTCTCTTTAGTGGGGCAAAGATTCGATCCATCAGCCTTTGGAAGGTTGCCGGCGAGTTTGTCAAGCCAAAGAACATAACATTTGGCAGGTACAGTCCGTACAGCGTCTTGAACGCGGCCTTCCACCTATCCTCTGGTCGAATTCGCACGTTGTGGTAGCCCCATCGGATGTCAAGGGCCGTGAAGAGTTCCTTCCCTTCTAGTTCCTCAAGGATCTGTTCTATCCTTGGTATGGGGTATACGTCGCATATGGTCCATTTGTTCACTTCTCGGTAATCTTGCAATGGGCGCAATGTCCCATCTTTTTTGTGAGTAAAGAACCATGGCGTGGACCAAGGTGAATCTCCTTCTTCGATGTATCCAAGTTCCTTGTTGTCATCCAGGAACTTCCGTGTCGCTTGTAGTTCTACCTTCGACAGAGGGTAGACTTTGCAGTTTATCGTGGCCGGCACGTCCGGCTTTAGTTTGATTGCGTGGTCCTCAGGCCGCGATGGTGGGAATCGCTTTGCAGCCTCTTCTGAGAACACGATTGCGTGCTTCTGGTACTCCTTTGGTAACGTAGGAGCATCTTCTTTTCATTTGTTCTTGTTGGCCTCTATGGCCCATTCTTGCGCAAAGTTGGTGCGCGCGATGGTCGCTGCTTCGGCATCCTTTTCGCACTCGCGCCATAGTTTCCAGGCAAATGGTATGGTCATGAATTTGACTGGCTCCCCTGCTGTTCCTCGTTCCCAATCAATATTGGGGTTGAATGCGTGGAGCCACGGGTATCCAAGGAGGATGCAGTCGTTGCCTAGGTTTGTTACATAAAACTTTTGCAACCTGTTCTTCTTTCCTTGCTTGATCCTCAGGACACAAGCCTCTTCGATCATTCCTCTTCTGTTGTCGGTTCCATCGACGTTGATTACTTGTTGCGGGACTTTCAGTCATCGTGTGGGGAGGCGCCATCGCACCGCCGTTCGATAGTCGATGAAGTTTTCCATTGCGCCACTATCGATGAGTGCGCGCGCGTCAGCCGTTTGGAGTGTACTTTGAAACAAAATCGGTATATTCAAGGCGTTCTTGGTACTGATATATACTGAGTCCACTCGCATAGCTAGGGCCCTGATCATGGCTGTGTGGTCAGGCCCATCTAAAAATCCTGGTCGTCGACAATCATTCGGTTCAGGAGCTCGGATTTTTCTTCCTTGCTCATTCCTTCAAGCATGTTGTAAGCTGCATCAACCGGGGTAGCGTCCTCGGTTTCCTCTATTTTGGCCGCGCGCGCCGTCGTCTGGCTTCACGGTTTACTCGGTCCAGGGTTCCCAGTACGTTGCTGGTTTCCTTTCTTGGGGCACGTCTTCGACATGTGTCCTTGTGCCTTGCAGAAGTAGCACCGCCCTTCGGCGCGTAGCTTCTTTCTCTCGTCATCAGTCATGGGCGTCATTTGTACTGCATTGACGTCCATCGCATCGGGGTCGCGGCGGCATTGTTGGTTCCTGTTGCCCCCGCCGAGGGCTCGCTTCCATTTGTTGCGATCTTCCCTTTGGCTATTGTAAGGGTTGATTGAGGCCGTGCCCCATGTTGCACGTGTTTCCACATATGCAGCATGCTGTTTGTGGGCGGCGTCGATCCAGTCATCGAGTGTGACGGGGTGCGGCGACGTCCTTTCTACTATGGCACATCCTAGTCCTGACCTCAGGCCTTTTTTGAAGATGTAAATGGTTCCCTGGGAGTTGCGCTCCCAGCCTGCAGTCTGTGCAAGGTGTTCGAATGTGGAGATGTAGCTATCGAGGTCATCTCCCTTCATGTTCAGGTTCAGCAGTTGCTGTACTGCGTCTTCTTTTCTGGTCGTATCGGTGAACGCGCTCAAGAAGAGCCATCTAAAGTTGGTCCAGAGGTCTTCATCATCAGGGTCCGCACCTTGAGCGATCTGTTCATTCAATTCTGCGATGCGCGCGCAGACCCAATCGTTTATCTTTGGCCCCTTCATGTATGTGAGGCACATGAGTATCCTGTTGTAGGGTACTCTCATTGCTTCGTGGTTCCTGTTGACCATGTAATACAGGGAAAATTCTTGTATAAACATGTCACTCTTGCTATGCGTGCCATCGAACATTGTTGGCGCGCTTCTGTTCAGGCTTCTGCCTCCATTCTGTGGTGCTGGTGCGGCTGCGGCCAGTGCTGCGGCTGCAGGGGCAGGTCCTGGGGGACCTCCTCCACCTCTGCCTGGTGCTCCGCCGCCTGGTGGCCCTGCGGGTTGTCCTGCAGCAGGTTGTCCACCAGCTGGTGGCCCGCCGCCTCCTCCGCTGCCTCTGCCGCCTCCTCCACCACCTCCACCACCGCCGCCACTGCCGCCGGGTTGATAGGCAGGTGGCTGCACCGCTTGTTGTGCTGGGTGCGTTATGGTTGTGGAGATTGTGGCACTTCCAATCTGGAGAGGTGCGGTGAGAGGGTTCTGGGCCAGAGGTGTGGTCATCGTCTGTTGGATGCTTGTCATACTGCTTGACGCGAATAGATGTGGTTCTGATGCTTTGACAAGAAAGTCTGGTATTTCTTGTTCTGGCCCTAAGTCCTGCCTGATATTTGAGGTACTTGGTTCTAGGGATAGTTCGGATTCAATGTTCGCTCCTAATCTGATTAGGCCGAAGTTGTAGTCGACACGCAGCGGTTCTCTGCTGCTTGCTGGTGATTCGGTAGTTGGGGTTTGTTCGTCGTCAGTTGTTGGGTCACTGGTTAGCCTTTCCTTGATAGGAGAGGTTCAGATGTCTCTGAAGCTTGTCTGCGCAAGCAGTGTCGATAATGGTAGTCCTAGACCAAATTTTATGCAGTCTTCTTCACTGATCTTCCAGTCGTACTTTGTCGTGTACGCGTTGCTCGGTTGGGACCAGTAGATATTGAACCAATTGTTGTTGATCAATTCTACTGCAAATTCGTGTGTTCTGTATTCAACGAAGTACGCGTTCTGTTTGCTTGCGCCGTACTCCTTCCACTGTGCTTTTCCTGCGACACCTGGTGGTAAATCGCCTGTTGCTCGCTGTGGCACTGTAAACGCTCTCCCGTCCTCAGGGAAGTTTACTTGTAGTGACGCTGTCATGAAATAACACTATGTATTTGACGCGGCCGCTTAAGGTCCGTAGGGGGAGTCTCAACTTATGTCACGGCTACGAGGGGCCGTGGCTCGAAGTGAGCATGTGATCGTGTGAACGCTTTGCTAAGGCCGAGATGCCCGAGCACTTGGTTCCGGTAGGTCGACCTTAAGTCTTCGGTTTGGACGCTATGCCAAGTTTTGGTGGTTCACGTGACTGTGTGAACTATTTCTATAATGGGAAGGAGTCGCTTAGATAAGCCGACGCGTCCTTTCCTAAGTCTGTGTGATCGCAAGCGTTATAGCACGCCTTGCCGAGCTTCGATATGCCTTACTAAGGCAGAGTGGTGATAGAGAAGAAAGGAGTGATCACACAAGGTTGTTCGCAATTCAACTAGCTTGTATTGGAGACTAAGTTGAGACTGGGGCTTCCAGTGCTCAACTCCTACGCTATTTATACAGGGGAAGTGGCCGCTGACGAAGCGCACCACTCAGCACATCACTAATCGTATCACAAATCGCATCACCAATCCATAGGGGATTGATGATCAGTATAGTAAGCTAGTTACCAATGCCTCAGTCAGCATTGGTAATGCGTCAGTCAGCGTATCAGTCAGCGCTTATAAAGCGCGAGTCCGTCACATGATGAGTCGCGTCACATGATGTAGGATCATGTGACACCAGTACTAGGGTCGGAACACCGAGATGCACCACACAGGGCCGCAAACCGTAACAGCTTGGTTGATTTGTTGACCCCAGCTATTGAGGATGAATTTGCATTCGTAAAGGCATCCTAGGCGACAGAGGTATTCGTCGTATGTGTTGATGTCCAGTGTTGCTGCGAAGTGTGCAGGCTTCCTTGCTATATCAGGTATAGTCTTTTACTGTGTGCCGTGATATGGGCAGTACTGGCTTCTGCAGAAGTATGCGTGTAAGCCCGTGTGTCTTTCTTGACGAGTTTCGTGTTTTGCTGCTCCTGGGACGAATTCTATGGCATCGGCAGAGGCTAGTATCCGGAACGTGCGGATCATGGGCAGTCTAGGATAATCTTCTTTCAGGTAAGTTCTGATGTGGTGGCGCACCATCCACAACAGTGAAGGAAGCTTGACTTATGTTACGGCTCGACTGGCCAGTAGCACGACTTGTGTTAGGCTCAAGCGTGGCCTGCTGCACGACGTGTGCGTCTGGTGGTATCTTGGCTTGGTCTAGCCCAAGCCTAGGCTTCTGAGAGACTCTGGAGGGCCTGGAACACGCAGGCGAAGTGTGGTTCACAAGTGCACGAGTGCAGGCAATGCACGAGTGCGAGAGGACAGTCTTTCTGGTCTGGGCAGTTACTTGGTCAAGTTAACCAGTACCTGCTGAGCCCAGAGAGAGGAGGGACAACTTGTCAAGGCGACGGAGTGGTTAGAACAAAGAGTCCTATCACTCCCACGCCTAGAGAAGCAGTGAAGGCTCGAGGTCGCACTAGGGAAGTCCCTGGGAGGAACTCGAGCTTCAGGACGGGTAGAACTTAGCTTGATTGCTCAAGAAGTCGAGTCTGAGGTACATAGAGACAAGGCGACGCACTATAAGTACTTAGCAGGGTCAAGGGTAGGTAGGAGTGCGTCATGGTAGGTAATGATGTCACAGGTGTGGGCACAGGGTAGGGTAGAGGGGACGCGTCATAGTACAGGGTACAGGGTACCATAGCCAGTGGTCAGTAAGCGTAGAGCTGCCCAGAGGCGGCAGGGCAGAGGGTAGGGGTACAGGGCAATGAAAAAAGTAACAGTAAGCAGTCCAGATCGTAACAACTTGTGTGATGCGAGGCTATGTGCAAGGCGTGTCACGTGAGTATGATGTGGGTGCACATGCCTTTGTGCGAGTGACTGAGCGTGAGTGACTTGAGTGCGAAGGTAATGAGCTCCTTCCCACGTGACCGTGGGGATGATGAGTGACTTGGAGTAGATGCAAAGTAGATAGGCATCTAGATAGGGATGATATCTAGGGACGCGATCCAGAGCTGAGTCTTGCAGTGACTCAGAGAGGTGTGTGAGACGAAGCGAGTTCTTACTGCTCTCAGAGGGCTAGACCACGTCTGAGAGAGGAAGCAGGAGGTGGAGGTTCAAGACTAGAATTGATTGCGAAACTAAGTCAAGCTTAGGGCTTGACTGGCGTAAACTAGAGCCCTTATATAGGCTGTACAGGGGAGGTCACATGCTACTGCTATCTGAGTCACAACGGCGATGCAGTGTGGATCTAGGCGTGACATAGAGTCACACCTGTGAGTCATGGTAGGGGTCAGCCAATAGCGTAAGTAGAGCGCACAGCAGAGGGCTGTGCCATATCAATATCAGTCACACAGAGCTCAAGGCAGTATTGTATGAGCACAGCCTGGTCACAGGCTGCACTGCCAAGTCAGATCACATCAGTCATGTGCAGGAATCATTGTAGGTAAAAATAGATAGTCCGGACTGTCGTAAGCATACCAGAGATCGTAACACCTCTTACTTATCACCCAGCATGCTGGAGAGACCATGCAGGACCCATAGATACCACACACCCAGAGAAGTTGATCCTGATCAACTAGCAGCTGCCATCGCCTGGACAGAAAGACAACTTGCTTGCGCACAAAGCGACGTCACTAATCACACACAAATCTGCCAGTGGACGTGCGTAGGAGAATACAGTCACCACCACAGACTATTGGACACCATCCTTCGAGAAATCGAGGCCTTCACAAGAGAAATTGAACACATCATCAACGCCTACTTTGAGGCAGCCGGCTTCCCCCCATAAAAGGGAAGAGCAACCCTGGAGATAATCAGAGCTGACATCTGCGCAAACGTACTCACCAGAGTCCCTGTCAGGGTTAACAATGACCTCCCAGATTACATCAAAGGCAAAGCTTATTGGCGACACAATCAGGAAAACACTCACTGGTGTTACCATATCCGCCTCTTCACCATGGTAGGAATCGTCGAAAGACCCATTGAATACATCAACAACAACTGGTATATTCTCACCTTCAATCAAGGAGGTTACATCACCAGTCTCGAAGGACTCCTCGACAGAGAGAATGTCGATGAGACAGGACTAGGCCATAGCTCGCTCAGGCCTGAGTCACCAGAAGCAATTGAGGTAGATCCTCCAAGTGCTAACGCATCCTCCTTTCAAAGCGCAGATGAGGGAGAAGAGCCCACACCCAGGCCAAGCCAACAAACCATCACACCAATCAAAGAGTTCCTCAGCACAGGGCTCCAGGATGTAGCAACACTACAAGGAAGCAATCCACTTCAACCAGAGATGGGCGCAACCCCGCACTTACTACAAATTGTGCACGTGGCAACACAGCCGACAGCACCTCCACCGATACTCCAACCACCAAACCCACCAATCATGGCTGCACCAGCACCCACCGCAGCAGCAGCAGCACAGACCAATGGATGGCTCAAAGGAAAGGAGCCCACAACCTTCGAAGGGGATCATGCCAAAAGTGACAACTTCCTCAGGGAGTTCAGGCTCTACAGGATCCTGAACCAAGCTGACGAAAACATGACCAACCCATATGCCAGAGTAGCACTTGCCCTGTCCTTCATCAGGGGACCTCTCGTTGATGATTGGGGAGATGCACAATCCCCCAGCCTCATTGAGAAAACTACCTGAGCAGTCAACAGAATTGCGGAAAACAATGAAGTCCTTTGGACCAGCTTTGAAGCTGACTTCAAAAACCACTTCACGGACATGGCCAAGGCCCAGAACGTGTACAACAAGCTCATGGCTCTCCAGATGCAGGGCAATGACATCGATGGATACATTGCATCGTTCAACCACTATATACAGAACTCAAACTGGACGATGGGCAACCAAGGAACCCTGGAAAAGTTCAAAAGGGGACTTCGCCAAGGCATCGCCCTCAGTGTCATGAACTGAGAGAACAACCCAACAACAATCGAGGACTGGCAGGAAGCCGCCAGGAAGGAAGTACTGAGGCAAGCACAAATTGACGCTGACCTAGGGCCGGCACCACAGCGAGGGCGCTTCATCCCATGCCCTGCCTTCTTCAAAACTCAGAGCAAACCAGCCTCGAAGCTGAGAAACAATGGCTACGCACCCATGGACATGGACGCAGCACAAACAGGCATGCCACCATGCATGGGAGGGCCTCTCACTGATGAGGAGCGCCAGCAACTTCAAAAAGAAAACAAGTGCTTCTACTGCAAGGCAGTAGGACACACGGCTAATAAATGCTGCAAAAAGCAAGCTGCGAGACCACCGCACGCATCGTGGGTCACAGAAATACAAAAAGAAGAACTCACACCTAGCGATAGCGCAAGCCAGACCAGCTCCCAGATGGCGACCAGCGATGTCGTCACACAAATACGCTCTATGAGCACAGAGGAGCAGTGAGGCATCTATGATACTATACTTACTGAAGATCTGGATTTTTAAAGAAGCTCAATCTATCGGCCTGGGACTGAGCTTCGCACATATGTACCATGTATGTGTCTCATTGGAATAGCGTTAATGTTGATATTCTCTTTTTGAGCATGAATGGGAAGGCCAAGGAAAAGGCCCTCGTAGACAGTGGGGCCATGGACAACTTTATAGACCAAAAAACAGCACAACGACTACACTTGGTTCCTCGAAAGCTCAAGGAACCATGACTGCTCTACAATGTAGACAGCACTGAGAATCAAAGCAGTTGGGTAATAAGCTACTGCGACCTGCTTATTTCACGAAACAAGAACAAGAGTGTACAGCACTTCTTCATCGCAAACCTAGGAAGGGACCACATCATACTGGGTTTCCCATGGTTACAACACTTCAACCCGCAGATCAATTGGACCAAGGGGCAAATCAGTGGGGAACCATTCACTGCCAAGATCACCAGCAGAAGAGCCCTAGATCCCCCAAAGAACCTAATGAGGTACGCACAATTGCTGGGCGCCACACTAAGAGCACAACAATGGGAAGCAGGGGACACACTCATCCTTCGCATCAACCGCACCAATATAGCACAAGAGTGGGCTATCAAGGCCCACCAGCAGCACACGGCGCCCATGGCACAGAATGTGCCTCCAGAATACCAGCGACACTGGAGAGTCTTCTCAGAGATTGAAGCCCAGTGCTTCCCACCAGCACAAGAAGACGACCACACCATCACACTGAAACCTGATGCACCAATGACGCTAGACTGCAAAGTGTACCCACTTAACCCACAGGAAATGCTCACCGCAGACAAGTGGATCCAAGAACATCTGGAAAAGGGATACATCCAGCCATCAAAGTCACCCTATGTGGCACCCTTCTTCATTAAAAAGGATGGCTCTCTACAACCAGTGCAAGACTATCGCATGCTCAACAGTTGGACCATCCGAGACGTGTATCCGCTCCCAGATATCTCCATGCTGACCAGGAACCTCGAAGGACACACCCTATTCACTAAGTTCAATATCCGATGGGGGTATCACAACGTCCATATCAAGGAAGGAGATCAATGGAAAGTGGCCTTCAAAATGCCACAGGGGCTCTTTGAGCCAAAAGTAATGCTGTTCATGTTACGCTTTTCTCACTGCATACCAATTATCCCCGGACGGTTTCGAACCCGAGACCTGAATGCAACCAACCACATAACCTCACATGCAATGCAATGATGGACAGAATGCCTGAACCTACGATACAACACCTGAACCTATGATACAGCGCCAGAACCTACGATACTTACCTTACCAGTCAATCCCAGTGGCAGTCCCCATTTGGGACTGACGCAACTTGACGCAACTTCTACCTGATCACTTCTACCCAATCATTAATGACGCGACTTCTACCCGATCATTGACATGACTTCTTTCTGATCATTTCTACCTGACGCGTACAACTTCCATTCCTGGTACGCGTCTAATTCTACATTAGGACAGTTTATGATATGCAACTGGAAGTACCTACATGACTGAGAGTTTCCACCACGAAGTGGTGTATATCTTGACGCATCCCCTATGGACGCAACGCGACTGAATGGACATTGATATGTACATACGACCATACTCAGGACTAGTATAAATACCCTGTAGAGTTGAGCCTGGTTTCCCCAGTCTCAACTTCATCTCTAATACGAGTTGACATCAACACCTTCTATTCTGAGTGATCTTGAGACTTCCCTACTTTGCGACTCCCTCTCCTCATCTTGTGAACCCCCACTCTGGCTTAGTAAGCTACATCGAAGCTTGGCAAAGTGTGCTATAACGCTTGCAAAGTCGCACCTACCGGATCCAAGTACTTGGGCACCTTGGCCCACTTGGACCCATCCCTAGTCATGTGTCTGTTCCCACAGTCACGTGCCCCTCGACCCCGACTCTGGTCACCTGAGGCACTTAGGTGCTCACGTGACCTCGATGCGCTCACTTCAAGCCACGGCCCCTCGTAGCCGTGACAGTTCGGGCAATGCAATGCACCAAGCACATTCCAGCAGGTCATGGATCGACTCCTGCGACCCCTAAAACTGAAGTACCCAAGGATGATCTTTGTTTACATGGACGACATCCTCATTGCCACACCACTCGACCTTGAGCTGCATCAACACATCGTGCATGAACTCCTGGACCTCTTCGAAGCAGAATCATTCTTCCTCAAACCACAGAAATGTCTCTTCGAGCAAAGATGTGTTGAGTATCTTGGGCTGATCATTGATGGTGAATCACTTTGCATAGAATCCAGCAAACTTACAGGCATAAAAGAGTGGCCCAGAACCCTCAAAGGCATAAAGGAGCTGCAGTCAACACTAGGAGTACTTGGCTACCAGAGGCCATTCATCCCAGGCTTCGCGGAGATCGCTAGACCCCTCACCAACTTACTCAAGAAAGGCACACAGTTCATCTGGACTGATGAGTGTACGCAAGCCGTGGACAAACTGATAAACATCGTCACTAGTGACCCCATCCTCTGGCAGCCCAGTCCAGTACAACCCTACAAACTTGAGGTCAATGCCTCACAGAATGCTACAGGTGCCATCTTATACCAATGTGACACCCAGGGCAGATGACGCCCAGTGGGCTACGACTCAAAGACCTTTACTGCAGCAGAGCGCAACTACCCCATATGGGATTGGGAGTTCCTCGCAATCATAAGGGGGCTTGAACACTGGCACCATCTTCTCATGGATGCACAACATCAAGTGGTGGTTGTCACTGACCACAAGAATCTCCAGTACTACCGCTCACCCCAGAAGATTAACAGACGCATCGTGCAATACATACTGACCCTAGGCGATTACGACATCACTCTCATATACCAACCCGGTGCCAGCAACAGGGCCAACGCCCTGTCACGACGACCAGACTTCAATGATGCAAGCTCTGACAATGAAGAAGTCATCGCCCTTTCAGAGCAACTCTTCACTAACGTGGCTGAAGCAGTGGACATGGAAGATGACGTCATAAACAAGCAGAAAGATCACGAGACCACCCTCAGCATGTGGGCAAAAACCTACCCACTGGAACGCTGGCCCGGCGGAGCCTGGTGGCATGGCAGCCATTTGGTTGTCGTGGCAGACAACAGCCTTAGGAGGGGAGTAATTTCCCTTCATCACAACTCACAGACCGCCGGCCACCCAGGAATCCTCAAAACATGTCTAATGATTGCACAAAACTACTGGTGGCCCAACATGAAACAGACAGTCCTCGCCTACGTCAAGGGGTGTGCCACCTGCCAGGCCACGAAAGCTAACACAACTAAGCCAGCACCACCAATAGTACCCATTACTACGAGCGTGGGAGCCCTCCCCTTCGAGACAGTGGCTCTAGACCTCATCGTAAAACTCCCTAAGTTACAAGGCTTCGACTCAATTCTCACCATCACAGATCACGACTGCTCAAAGGCAGCTATTTTTATACCATGCAATGAGGCCAGCACCGCACCGGAGATAGCTGCACTCTACACCAAGAACATCTTTCTGCATCACAGCATTCCCCGAAAGATCATCAGCGACTGTGGAACACACTTCGCTTCGCATTTCCCCAAGGAGTTATGCAAGATCCTCGGGATCTCGCAGAACATCAGCACAGCATATCACCCCCAGACAGACGGCCAATCAGAAAGAACAAACCAATGGCTTGAACAGTACCTCCGCATCTACATTAACCACCAACAGAATGACTGGGCCTCCCTGCTACCTATTGCCCAATACATGCACAATGCATGGCCCAGCAGCACAACCAAGAAGACACCATTTGAACTCCTACTAGGACACATCCCCCGCACCCATCAGCCCTCAAGATCCGAGAAAATACCATCCATCAATGAGCGACTTGATTGCATCAAGGAAGCCTGTACTGCAGCGCAGACAGCCATCACTAACGCCCAGACCATGGTGGCCAACAGGAAGGGAGCCCGATTTAGGCCATTCACAAAAGGACAGAAGGTCTGGCTCGAAGGAAAGAACATCCAAGTCACGCAGCCTAGCACCAAGCTCGCAGCCAGACAATACGGTCCATTCACTATCACCAACATTATCTCCCCAGTAGTATACCAACTCACAATACCCCCACAGTGGAAGCTCAGAAAAGTCCACAACGTTTTCCACGCCAGCCTATTGACACCATACATAGAAACCCCCAAACATGGCCGGAACTTCAAAGAACCACCTCCTAATGTTATCAATGGAGAAGCAGAGTATGAAGTCGAGGCCATTCTAGACCACCACCTATTTGGAAAGGCGAAAACCCCTCAGTACTGCATCAGATGGAAAGGATACTCCACAGCAGAAGACACATGGGAACCGTGCAGCAACCTGAAACATGTGCTAAAATTAGTACTCAAGCATCACCAAGAAAACTCCACCGCAGTTCAGAAAATGGTTATAAGGACTACCCTCAGCTCAGCAGGAACATCACCACTTCGCTCCATTTGCACCCCATCTCCACCACCAGCTTACTCTATGATCTCCATGACCACTGATGGCCCACAACAAGACCAACAGCTCCAAGAGAAAGGCAGCAGCAGCCCTACTGCCACGACCCCTGCAATGCTGACCAGCCCTCAGGATGACAGCTGCTCCCATGCCATACAAATCCCCTTCACCACCCACATACTCACCATCATCGACAGTGATGAGACCAGCAGCTCCTCGAACGGCAACACCAGCCTGCTTTGCAACTCCTCAGCCAGCCCTCAGCCTGGAGCAGCAGGCCAACCAGCTTCTGTCGGAGGTTCTCCAGTCCCTAGCCTGCACTCAGACTACACCGATCACCCCCTCAGTTCCAACAACTTCTGCGCAACATGCAATGCCCCAGTACGCATTGGGGATGGGCACGCCACTTGGAGCCCGTCGGGAGGAACAACTGTCACAGAGACTCAGCGACTACTACAGCAGCCATGTGTCATCCCTGGAAGTACCGGTGCTACCACCCCCAACGTGGTACAGCAGGCTACCCACACAACCCCTGTGCCACTCCACAGCTACGCAGACATCACCGCCGCCAGTCCCCAAGGAGGAAGAACCCCCATCGTCCACACTAACGCCCCAGCTGTTACGATCGCGCTGCCTTTGCGCACTGACCCAGCCATTACGTGGTCTCTGGGACTTGCGGCTGGTTACCTGACAAGACAAGGATGGAATCAGGACCTCCCTGGGAGGCCCTACATTGAATGCAGACTGGCTACACTACGGACATTGGTATGGACATTGATTTGGACTGATTAGGAAGGAGCTCCTAGCCTCATGCTACGAGCGCATGGTTGTGGTACCCACATGGCACCTACAGGTGCAGGTGTGCAGCACATCACCTCGGCACATCACAGCACGCTGAAGGCGTGTTCCCTAGGTCCTAGGGTGTAGTGCAGACATGTTCCGGCGTGGATGCAGGCCGCACGTCCTTACGATAACGGTTTCTTAGCTGATTGGACATCTGGACTGACCCCTGACATCATACTGTACGCGCGTCCATCAGATTGAACTAGAACGCTGCCGCGCCCTTATGGCGTGTGCTCTGGACTCTTATGACGACATGGGCCCTATGCCCTGACACTTACGCGTCCCTCTTAATAGGGGCCTGACTGATTTACTATAAGTAGTACGCATTTCTGTCTTGTAGCAGACAGACTCGACCTCTTGGATATACAGCCTACTTGACCCTTGGAATCCCTGCAGTGGGAAGCACCCCAAGGTTAGAACGAACCAGAACAGACCTTCAAGGACCACCAGTACACTCCGCTCTTTGCTCTATCCCTCCTTCTCCTCCCTTGTATTCAGGGAACCCTTGGTCTTGAACACCTTTGCGCTTGTGCACTCCCTAGTGCTTGCGCCACTTGTGCATTAGTGCACCTCTGTTGGCCTACGTCTTGTGCCATTGCAAACAAGAGAAGAACTTATTCCAAACGTCCACAGTGCACGCAGCACTACCACGAAGCAGGACTTGGGCTGAACCAAGTCACTGATAAGCAAGTCGCTTAGAACGCCCAAGGCTGAGCATAACACCAGCACCTGGCTATGGTCAACCCACCAACACCATCGGCTACAATGGTTATTTCCTGTGCTGGAATCAACTTGACGACAACCCAGGTGACCGGAACATTATCCTTGTCCCTGATCACAACAACCACCTCATCCCAGCAACATACTACACACACTTCCTGCATTTCGATGAGCCCATCATTCTAGGGCGGCTCACCACGACCTTGCCCATCTTTGCTGAGCCGCTGTACGCCAAGCCGCACAATGACAAGCACCTCCCTGCCATCAACGACTGGGACCTCATGCCCCTCAACAGCAACCACCCACATCGCTGCCACATTGACAAGTTGGTTGAGGATCTCAGGGACCCGGGGCTGATGGCTAACGTCCACAGATACCACCTTGGCATCCACGCCCTACATCATCAGCTCGCTGTTGAATACACACACCTCACACACCTCCCTGTGCGCCACACCAACTACTCCGCTTCCCAGTTAGAGCAGGACGCCGCCCTTGTGTGCTGCAGCCACGAACTGCAGGACAAGTTGTGACTCATTGAGCTGCACCTTTACAAGGCCGCCATCATGTCACGCATCGGCCCCAAGTTAGACCAGATACTGGCGTGCCCTGTCATGCCACCCCTTGATTACTACCTGCAAGGCTGCCCTGCCACCCATCAGACTGACAATGTCGCCGCACTACCCATGCAGCTCACTCCTCACAACCGTCCGAACCCAGTCTCCCCTCCACGACGTGTAGTCCCACTCCGACACACACACGTCCCTCCCTCTGCTTGAATGATGTGGCAGCCATTTCCCCTTAGGAGGGGGCGTACTGTTACAATCTCTGGTACGCTTACTCTCGGACTGGGCTATCTATTTTTACCCACTATGACTCCTGTTCATGACTGATTGATCCAGCTTGACAGCGCAGCCTGTGACCAGGCTGCACTCATACAGTACTGCCTTGCATTACAAGTGACTGATACTGATACGGCACAGCCCTCTGCTGTGCGCTCTACTTACGCCATTGGTTGACCCTTATGATGACTCACAAGCGTGACCCTACATCACGCTTAGACCCACACTGCATTGCCATTGTGACTCAGATAGCAGTAACACATGACCTCTCCTGTAGAGCCTATATAAGGGCTCTAGTTTATGCCAGTCAAGCCCTAAGCTTGACTTAGTTTCGCAATCAATTCTAGTCTTGAACTCCTCACTCCTGCTTCCTCTCTCAGACGTGGTCTAGCCCTCTGAGAGCAGTAAGAACCCGCTTCATCTCACACGCCTCTCTGAGTTGCTGCAAGACTCAGCTCTGGATTGCGTCCCTAGATACCACCCTTATCTAGACGCTTATCTACTCCACGTTTACTACAAGTCACCCACCAGCCTCACGTGCCAAGTCACGTGGGAAGGAGCTCGTTACCTTAGTGCCCAACGCATTCACACTCAGTCACTCACACATAGGCACGTGCTCCCGCATCACGTTCACGTGACACGTCTCGCACACAGTCTCAAGTCGCACAAGTTGTGCTACTGGCCCGTCGAGCTGTAACACTTTCCGTCCAGACAATGGCAGCTGCTAATTGGTCAGGATCAATTTCCCTTGGTGTGCAATACCTAGTGGTCCTGCATTGTCTCTCCAGCGTGCTGGGCAATGAGTAAGAGGGTGAGTGCTGCTTCAAGGGCTACGAACTCGTCTTGCCACTCTTTGTATACTTGATTGAAGACTACTACTTCGATTTGAAGGGAGTGGTGGAGTTCTGTGGGCTCAGTTCTACATGTGATGGGGCAGATGAGTTCATGTTGGTCTGCTGCTTGGTCAATCTGTTGTCCCCAGTTATCAAGGACAAATTTTCATTCGTAGAGGCATCCTAGGCAATGGAAGTATTCGTCGTAGTTGTCCAGGTTGTTCATGCTGCAAAGTGTGCAGGCTTCCTTGCCATACCAGGTATAGTCTTTTACTGTGTGCTGTGGTATGGGCAGTACTGGCTTCTGCAAAAGTATGCGTGTAAGCCTGTGTGTCTTTCTTGACGAGTTTCATGTTTTGCTGCTCCTGGGACGAATTCTACTGCGTCAGCGGAGGCTAGTATCCAGAATGTGTGGATCATGGGTGGTCTAGGATATTCTTCTTTCAGGTGAGTTCTGATGTAGTGGTGCACCATCCACAACAGTGAAGGAAGCTTGACTTATGTTACAGCTCAACGGGCCAGTAGCACGACTTGTGCGACTTGAGACTGTGTGCGAGACATGTCATCTGAACATGATGTGGGAGCACATGCCTGTGTGCAAGTGACTGAGCACGAGCATGTTGAGTGTGAAGGTAATGAGCTCCTTCCCACATGAGGCTGGTGGGTGACTTGTAGTAAATAGTGTGTGAAAGTCCGGTCCGGTTGCGTTTTTTCAACCAAAACACGGCAACCGCAACTGCAACCGGTTGCGGTCCTATCTCATTTTTGTGTAACTGCAACCGAACCGCTTGTAACTGGTCTCTAGCGGTTGGGTTGCCCAGAAAGACCGGTCTCAGACCGGTTTCAATGTTTTTTTTTTTTTTGAATAGTAAAAGCAAATATATTTATGACTATTTTAATGAACAAACTATCTACTTGGGAGTGAGAACGACAGTGAGAGTCTCGCGCTGGGTGCGAGAGCGGCGGTGAAACGCGAGCGATGGCCTCGCACCAGGTGCAAGAGCGGCGGTAGAACGCGGGCGGCGGTCGCAACGCTGCATGTACTCTTGCTGCTGCTGCTTCTCCAGCTGCTCCTGATGCTGCCGCCAGTGTCGCTGGTGCCGCCGTCGTGTTGGTGCTGCCAGATGCTGCTCCGGCTCTTGCTCCTGCTGCCGCTGGTGCCGCCGCTGATGTTGCCGCCAGTGCCGCCACTGATATCGCCGCTGGTGCCACCGTTGATGTCGCCGCCGGTGCCGCCGCCAATGTCGCCACTGGTGCCGCCGTTGATGTCGCCGCCGGTGCCGCCACCAATGTCGCCGCTGGTGCCGCCGTTGATGTCGCCGCCAGTCCCACCGCTGATGTTGCCGCTGGTGCCGCCGTTGATGTCGCCGCCAGTGCCGCCGTTGATGTCGCTGCCGGTGCCGCCGCTGATACCACCGCCAGTGCCGCCGCTGATACCGCCGCTGGTGCAGCCACTGCTGCCGCCAGTCCTGGTCCTGGCGCCACCGCCGTGCTGGTGCTGTTGCCATCAGTGGGTGCTACCGCTGCCGCTTGTCCAAAGCAGTCCTGGAGAGAAGAAGCAGTTAGTCCTTTTGTTTTTATGTCAGTGATGACGCACCTGGTTTTTTAACCTACCTATAACCTAGCCCCTAATTACACATCCAGGGGCTACTAGAGACACGTAGAGAGTAGGGGCCCATCAGTTGATGGGCCGCGGCAACCTGATATCTGATGCGGAGCAGCGGAGGAGGCAGAGGAAGAGGAAAGACAACTGGACGGCATTTAACAGTGTTTGAAACTCCGCTCAAAAGTCACAAAAGAAGAAAAATGAAAGATTGAAGGCAAAAGACAATAAAAAAATATATTAGAAGTGCACAGAGTAAAGACTGGTCGCAACCGGTTGCAACCAGTCATTTACCGGTCCATGAGAATTTACCAAAGTTGTGCAACCGGCAACTGGACTGGTCCCAAAACCACGCAACCGCAACCGCAAAAAGACCGGACCAGAGTCCGGTTCCGGTCCGGTTCCGGTCTTTTTGCGGTCCATAGGACCGGACTTGAACACACTAGTAGTAAACACGAAGTAGATAAGCATCTAGATAAGGATGATATCTAGGGACGTGATCCAGAGCTGAGTCTTACAGTGACTCAGAGAGGCATGTGAGACGAAGCAAGTTCTTACTGCTCTTTAAGGGGCTAGTCTGCGCTTAAGAGAGGAAGCAGGAGTGTGGAGTTCTGGACTAGAATTGATTGCAAAACTAAGTCAAGCTTAGGGCTTGACTGGTGTAAACTAGAGCCCTTATATAGGCCTTACAGGAGAGGTCACATGCTGCTGCTATCTGAGTCATAATGGTGATGCAGTGTGAGTCTAGGCGTGATGTAGGGTCACACCTGTGAGTCATCATAAGGGTCAGCCAGTAGCATAAGTAGAGTGCACAGCAGAAGGCTGTGCTGTATCAGCATCAGTCACAGTAACATGGGGCAGTATCATATGAGCGCAGCCTGGTCACAGGCTGCACTGCCAAGCTGGATCAATCAGTCACAAGCAGGAGTCATAGTAGGTAAAAATAGATAGCCTGGGCCATAGTAAGCGTACCAAAGATCGTAACATTAGTAGGAACAAAAAAAAAGAAAAAAAAACATATCTTGAAGTGGTGGTTCAAAAACTTTAAGTTCTTTTTGAGGGGGCAGCATTGGCAGCACTGCAGACAGAAACCCCCCTCTGTCTTGTGTTTGGAGTGAGGGAGGGGGGTGGCAGTTGGAAAACCCCACGCATTCGTGTTTTGAGGCCGGGATAGTGACAGCATGAGAGAAGATGCCACATGACTGGAGGTGGAGTTGACATGCAGAACCAGTAAAAACAAACAACCAAAAAAAAAAAAGGAACAAAATAGCTGGTAGCAAAAACACAAAGCCATGGTGGTAAAAACTGTAAGAAACCATAAACTGTGGGATAAGGGTGCAGTTTTGGCTCAGGTGTGAAATCTCAACACTGCACCCACACCTGTGACACACCGTGACCGAAAACCGTGGTGTCACTCGAACCTGTGTCATGCCTTACAATGGCAATGGCACACAAGCCCTCACCACATGTTGGCCATCCTTTTTCTCAGGTCAGTTCTTCTCTATTTGATTGTACAGAAAACAATGGTAGTGTGCCACAATTTCCATAGTCACAAGGGCCTCAACATCCACAACTGCCATTGCTACCACCACCACCACCATGGATCACACAGCCTGTGACTGTCTGGACCTGTGGTCTCAGGGTAGGTCCCAATCTGGAATCTGACCCTCAAGTGCCCCTGTCATGGTTACAAGGGACCGTGGCTCAAAGCAAGCACGTCATAGTCATGTGAGCGCCTGGATGCCTCAGGTGACTAGAGTCAGGGTCAAGGGACATGTGACTGTGGGAACAGACACATGATTAGGGATGAGTCCAAGTGGGCCAAGATGCCTGAGCACTTGGATCCAGTAGGTGCGACTTTGCAAGCGTTATAGCATGCCTTGCTGAGCTTCAATGTGGCTTACTAAGCCAGAGTGGGGGTTCACAAGATGAGAGGGGGAGTCACAAGAGGGAAGTCTTGAGATCACTCAAAAGGGAAGGTGTAGATGTCAACTCGTATTAGAGACGAAGTTGAGACTGGGGAAACCAGGCTCAACTTTACAGGGTATTTATACTAATCCTGAGTATGGTTGTATGTATGTGTTACGATCTGGACTGCCTACCCATACTTTTTCATTGCCCTGTACCCTTACCCTCTGCCCTGCCACCTCTGGGCAGCTCTATGCTTACTGACCACTGATTGTGGTGCCCTGTACCCTGTACCATGACACGTCCCCTTTACCCCTACCCTGTGCCCATACCAGTGACCTCATTACTTACCATGATGCACTCCTACCTACCCTTGACCCTGCTAAGTACTTATAGTGCATCATCTTGACTCTATGTACCTCAGACTCAACTTCTTGAGCAATCAAGCTAGTTCCACCCATTCTGAAGCTCGAGTTCCTCCCAGGGACTTCCCTAGTACGACCTTGAGCCTTCACTGCTTCTCTAGGCGTGGGAGTGATAGGACTCTTCATTCTAACCACTCCTTTGCCTTGACAAGTTGTCCCCCTTTCTCTCTGGGCTCAGCAGGTACTGGTTAACTTGACCAAGTAACTGTTTAGACCAGAAGAACTGTCCCTTCACACTCGTGCATTGCCTGCACTCATGCACTTGTGAACCACACTTCACCTGTGTGTTCCAGGCCCTCCAGAGTCTCTCAGAAGCCTAGGCTTGGGCTAGACCAAGCCAAGACACCCCCAGACATGCACGTCGTGCAGTAGGCCACGCTTGAGCCTAACAGTATGTGTCAAGATATACACTATTTCATGGTGGAAACTTCCAGTCATGTAGGTACTTCCAGTCACGTAGCATAAATCGTCCAAGTGTAGAAATAGACACGTACCAGGAATGGGAATTGTACGCATCGGGTAACAATGATTGGGAAGAAGTCAATTGGGTCAACAATGATCGGGAAGAAGTTAGTCATGTAAATAGTGATCGGGTAGAAGTCGTGTCAAGTCACATCAGTCCCAAATGGGAACTGCCACCAGGATTGACCAGTAAGGTAAGTCTTGTATCATAGATTCAGTCCTTCTGTTTGGCGCATCACATGTTGGGTCATGTGATTGGTCGTATTCAGGTCTTGGGTTCAAAACTGTCTGGGGACAATCGGTATGCAGCAAAAAGTGTAACAGCCCCTGCCACATTCAAGTGGCCACAGTTCATGCCAACGACACAGGCAGGTGCTGCAGCAACAGCTGTAGCAACAGCCACAGCAGCAGGCACAGTGGCTGGAGCAGTGAGAGTGGTACCAACACCGGCACAGCACAGACCAGTAGTGGTGGCAGCAG
Source organism: Russula sp. MG48 (assembly GCA_003313725.1). Lineage (NCBI taxonomy): Eukaryota > Fungi > Basidiomycota > Agaricomycetes > Russulales > Russulaceae > Russula > Russula sp. MG48. The sequence goes on along the minus strand of QLOS01002905.1, from coordinate 8,175 downwards.
CAACAACGACTGCAGTGGCAGTGGCAGCCATGATGACCATGGTGGCAGTGGCAGCAATGACAAGTGTAGCATCAGATATTAAACATATTTATGTTGTATAATTTTTTAACGAAAAGCATGTGTTTGACACATGGTGGCAGCAGTGGTGGGCAGCAGTGCAGCAGTGGTGGCAGCTGGAGCAACTGATGTATTTTCCAACTTTTGGCTTTTGTTAACTTTCTGCAACTTTTTTTTACTTAATTACTTCTAGGCAACATGACCTAGCAAGCTTTTGGCTAAATGTAGGTTACTTGTCAACTTATGGGCTTTTTCCACTTTTTCAACTCATACAAGATTGTATGAGCTCATATGAGCTCACTCAAGTCAAAAAAAGTTTCATGCAGGTTTGCTGATGTGTTATGTGATATCCTTACATAAGGCCAAGATGCCCAAGCAATGGGATCCAGTAGGTCAACCTTAAACTCATCTATTAGTCACTATGCCTTGTGCTAGCAAGTTCCATGACTCATGGGAACAACTACTAGAATAGGAAGGTATCACTTAGTAAGCTTAAAGCACACACCAAGTCCTTCAGTGTGATTGCAAGTGTTATAGCATGCTTCATTTAGCATTGAAGTGGCTGACTGAGCCAGAGTGGTGGTAGAGCTGAAGAGGATTAATCACACTAGTTTCAAGATAGGCAAGCAACTTGTATTGTAGACAAAGTTGAGACTGGAGTCTCAACCTCCTAGCTATGGATCCTTATATACTCATCACACAGCTTTACCAATATGCAGTCCTTACTAATAGTACAGGGTGATTACCAATCAGCTTACCAATGCTTGGTCAGCATTAGTAAGCTATGAGTCAGCCACAGTCACTAGTCATGAGGCCCTTTTAGTCACAGGACAGTAAGTGGGGAACATAGGACAAGTCAAGGAGCCATAACAGGTTTTGCATTTGCCTCTACCTTAGAACAGGAATCATCCTTCCAAGCATATCTCATGATATCTACAGTTGACTATCTCATACCACATAACAAAAAATAGGCCCCAAAGTCAATGTAGTTTGACATCTATGCGATACCATATAGAGGTCACAGATTTGTCATATGTGACACGTGTGATGCCCTAGTCCTACTTCAGTCAACTGAACGCTTCAGCCCTAGAGGCTTTCACCTGCTTTAAGCTATTCTCAGGCTGCTGTGTCTTTCGCAAATCGCAACTGCCCACAAAAGTGTCAGAGATCTCAGATCACCTCCAAAGCACCTGGGACCTCTCTAACTTTGGACAGACAATGGCCCTCTAACTGACTACAAAGCCCCATCAGTTCCCTATTGCTGACCTCTGGCTTGGCGATTTCATCATCCTCATGATCTGTGTCAACCTCAATTACATCAACTGTGAGTTTGCAATTGACCTCTGCAATGATTGTTGTGATCGTGGTGGGGGGAAAAGTGGGATGCTGACACTACCAGGAGTTAGGTAATCATGCAGTGGGTCTCCGCAGAAGTGAGAGTGAGAAGGACTCGGATGCATACTTGCACTCAGGTCACTGGGAGGAGGCAGAGAGAACGCTTTAACGTCCACTCCAACAACTGGGCTCACAAGACCCAGATGACAATAGGGACCACATGCTGGAGTCCCCATTGACCAAACTGGTATGACAGTGGGTGCGGCCAGGGTGCCAGAGGATGACGTGGGCGATGCACACAGAGGGCATGGCACATTGGGACCAGAAACTAGAGGCAGGGCCTCTGGCTGAATGGAGACGCACGCTAGGGCCAGACGATGGAAGGGACGATGCCAGACAAGTTACAGTAGCCTGCTGACACGTCCTCCGGAGTCTGGGTGAAGTGGAATGAAATTTTTGTCACCTTGCCGTGACTCTCTACATAATGGATGTGCCTGTTCCTGGACCCCGCCATAGTACATAACCTAACTATTGGCTGATGTAGTACGCAGTATGCAGTTAACTGCCGATTCCCTGCTAATTAATTGAATTTTATGAAATTCTGATGTAGTTCAAGATTTATGTACTATGATACCATGTGGTATGAGATAGTCAACTGTACTCTACTTATATGCTCTCAACAAGGGGAGGTCAGTGTGCAAGGGGTATCAGGCCTTGCAAGTCATTGTCTAACTATGAACATATGGTTATATTGGGTCATAGTACACATAAACATCTACAAATGAGGTTGACCACCTCAAAGCACTCCACCCAATTTCTGTGCAAGGCATGAATTTCCACTGGTTGTCTACTATTCATCTTCAAGAATGTACTAATAGCTGTCAATCCCACCCTTCATCCAGACTTCCTGTCCATCCACCCTTGTCTCTAATACCTACTGTGCCTCCTAACTTGCCTTTAGCCTTCGATTTACGCCCATTGAGTTCCTTGTACATCTCCCGCATCTCGATCTTTCCTCGCTTTTCTACGGCTTCAGCTTCAAGACGCCAACGCTCCTCCCGGATTTCCTGAGGGGTCTGATACCCAGACGCAGGAGGTGACGTATGTCCAGAACGGGACTGGACTGAGCCGAGAGGTGGCAAGCGATTTGACATCATTTGTGCGTACATAGACGACTGCGTACTTCCTTAACATCCAAATATGAAATAGTTTGAGCTGTGACACACCCAGTTCTGCTTTGATTCTCGCTTGGTCCATTTTCCCTGAGGTAAGCTGCTGTCGTAAAAGTTCTCTTTTCTATAATGTTGAAACCACACTGGGTGCGATGGTGTGTCATGGATCAGAATCACTTCATGAAACACTGGACACACCGTAATTTAGGGTCTGACTCTTGCGCCATTTCCGCGAGACATATGCGCATCGAGCGAGGTCGCGGATGCTGAGCAAACCAAATATTCGCTGGGATATCTCGGTAGGAAATGCCTTGAGGGGGTCGGTGAATTGTTTGGCAGATGTAGCAAGCAAGAGACTGCGATTAAGGCGTCCGGGGGTTGCCCGAGAGGGTGATGGCGGACGCGTAGGTGGACGGGAGCGTGCAGGCGTTCCTGGCAGCGAAAACTGGGAAACTTAGGAGATATTTCCAGGGCCGACCAAAGTATAGGATGGAACGCACAACATTGACAAGCTCGTCATCCGAATCCTCTTTATCGTGAATATGGGCGTCAAGACGCTCGTGCGCTGACAGTCGCAAGACGTCTTGAAGGAGATTTGAGGTCATCACTGGGTTCTAGTTGAAGTCAACAGTAGGGTGGCTGGACGGGAGCTACACGTAGCACACACCCATGACGTCACCTGTTGAAGCTTACATACGCGATACCACGGTATTCACCACCTAGACACTTCACTTCATTAGCGTCCGAGATATGGCTGGTAGACCACGGGATATCCACATGGACACAACAGCCAAGAGTTCGGCCACTGTTGGCCTTCCTGGCGTTCATATGGCTACCGCGAAAGGAATGACCCTCTCCAGTGATATCATTATGGATACTGCACGTTCTGGCACGACCCTCAAGAATGGTAACCTTCAACTATGGGAGCGGGAGCTCCTTGAATCATCCGAGGTTCGCCGCAAGTCCACCGTCGCGCAGCTATGCACGTGGTATCATGCTGAGAATTCAATCTGGACTAATCTCCCTCTTCCAGATTTCCTCGATTACTATTTCCAACTGCTAGGTTATATTAATGCTCGGAAAGATCGTCGCACGAAATTCGACCAAGATACGGCCTCACGCAAGCTCGCAACAGCAGATTACAATAGAGAGTTCAAGTCTTATTGCGGTCGTGAGCGTGTCCTTTTGCGGAGAAGGCGTGCAAAACTACGGGTGGAGCAGTTTCACATTATAGCTCAAGTCGGACAAGGCGGATATGGCGAGGTATATCTAGCACGCAAGCAGGAGACTGGGGAGGTCTGTGCTTTAAAGAAAATGCGTAAACGAACTTTATTCAAGATGGATGAGGTACCTCGCTGCCTACCTTCACCGGTCATTATTTCTCCTTGACGAGAAGTCTTCCAGGTCAGACACGTCCTTGTAGAACGAGATATCCTCACCGCAACGAAAACGCCTTGGCTGGTCCGTCTGCTTTATGCATTCCAAGACGTAGAGCATGTTTACCTCGCAATGGAATATGTCCCCGGGGGCGACTTCCGCACATTACTGAATAACTCGGGTGTTCTCAAGGAGGAGCATGCACGATTCTATATCAGCGAAATGTTTGCCTCCGTCTGCGAGCTGCACAAGCTCGGTTACATCCATCGTGATCTCAAGCCAGAGGTACGTTGACAGCCACTCAAAAATTCAATGAACGATCAACCGGCATCACAGAACTTCCTCGTTGACTCTAGTGGCCACGTCAAACTCACGGATTTCGGTCTTGCCACGGGTGCCCTCAATCCAAAACGCATCGAGTCGCTCAAGATCAAAGTTTGGTTACCTCCGCTATCCTCACGACGTAAGCTAACGAGTACTCATGTAGCTTGATAAAGTAAAAGACAACCAAATCATCCATCGTTCCACCATGGAACGGCGTTCTTTATATCGTTCCGTTCGAAACGAGGATCCGCGCTACGCAGATTCAATCGTCGGCTCGCCGGATTACATGGCCCCCGAGGTATTGCGCGGAAAGCCCTACACTTACGCAGTAGATTACTGGTCATTGGGGTGCATCCTGTTCGAGTTCCTTGCAGGCTTTCCCCCGTTCAGTGGCGGGACAGCGGAAGAGACGTGGACCAATCTTAAGAACTGGACCAAAGTTTTGAGGCGTCCCGAATATGACAAACCCGAAGACTTAATTTTCAACTTAACGGATATTGCTTGGGACGCTATCACTCGGTGCAAATCCCGGTTCTCGAATTGTCTAAGCGTTCACTGACTCTCCTCCCTACCCAGACTCATTGCTCACACAAGCATGCGTTACTCTACCCTCGACGCCGTGCGCGTTCATCCGTTCTTCAAGGGAGTACCGTGGGATAACCTTCGCGCGGCGGGGGCCCCATTCGTACCTGCCCTCGACTCCGACGAGGACACGGGATACTATGACGATTTCACCTCTGCGGAAGATATGGCCAAGTACGCCGAGGTGCGCGAGAAACAGCGAAATGTAGACCGAGTGCGCGAAAAGGAGGAGCCGTTTACCCGTGGCGTCTGGGCAGGATTCACGTTTGGGAAAAACGGGCCCGGCGTTAAAGCGCTAAACTACATGGCTGATGGCGGAGATGATAAGGGCGCTCTGGCTACGATTTTTTGAGCCCTTAGCCCTTACAGGAACGGATTTACTTGAAAAAATTTCGTGACAGATGTATGATGCGACATCATCGGACTCCCCAGCCCACCGAGGGCGCAGCGCGCACATAGCCTTGACGTCAACCCTTCACTTGTCACCGTCAGTCCAGGCAATTCAACCACGCAATTCCCACGTTCCACGTTCATATACAAAAAAACTTACGTTTGACTCCACGTTTCGGAGCCGTCGCGCACTGGAACAGAGGTTACAGATGTCCCATTATTACCATTAGAATAAATAGAGGAAAATCTCGCATCGTCTATTGTACATAGCCTCGTCATGAAACACCACTAGCACTACAGCTGAAGGGACACAGCATGGACTGTCAACGCCGCCTATCTGGATCTATTGGTAGGACCCGATGCAACTCCTCCACGTGGGCGCTTCATAACGTTAGCCGACCATTTCTGCAGCAGAATCGACGAGAACTCACAGGACTTCGTCCTCATCGTCAGTGTGGTCTTTGACACGAAGATGGATCATGGGCAAAGAGAAGACCAACCCCGCAATGAGGAGTGCCCATGTTGACAGAAAGAGATTCAGGTACCTGAGAATCGGGGATCAGTCACAAGAAGAGGGACTAGCTTGCGATACATACGGCACTTTCATCGCATCTGCACGCCAAACACCCGCGGCCCCGGCTGACTGTATAGACTTATCTAAGAGGAGAAACGAATTTAGTCTGTACTGTACATCCAGTAAGAATAGGCTGCCATGAAAAGTGACTTACAGAAGCCGGTAAAGTAAGCAAGCTTCGCCGGGTCATTTGACATGGCACCCATCATCCAATACGCCGTCGTCTGCCACATTGAGTCGAGGAGGCCACAGAAGATGTAGAGAAACAAGTGGCTAGTGTAGCCTTTGTCGTAGATATCCATTTTAAACGAGGAGTCAGGAGGCATGGACTGGCGCGTATACGTGCTGATGCTCTCGCTCAGCAAACACTCAGGTCGAGGGATGAAGCACGCACCGTTGATAGAAGAAGGCCCATGTATGGACGACCAAAACAAAGACTAGTAGTATCGACCAACCAGCGAAGGCACGGGCCCGACGTGGAAATTGGTGTTGATCCAAGAGCAGGCCGATCGACACCGAGCCCACGATCTGTGAAATCCAATAGATAAGATTGTTCAGCGACCGCGCACGAATGTTGAATAGTGCGGCGTTGTAGTCATTGAACTCTGGGTAATAATGACGACTTCAGCTATAACGGGCATAACAGATAAAAGTCAACTTACGCCATGTATAAAACCAGTTACTGGCAAGAAACATGGGGAAAAGGAGCACGATGAGGGGGTCGTTACGCAGAGCGACGTAAAGACCATATATTTCAGTCTTCCATGATGGCTGACGAGGTGTCGTCACCTTGGTGCCATCGGTGCGAATCATGTCGTCAGGATTCGCCATGAAAAGAGGAATGAGGGCGCCCATTCCTGTAAGAATCATAAAACCGATCTATCGCAACGCGATCAGCAGTTTTTGCAAGCGTTGAGAAGAGATGCGCACATATGTGCCATTAGAGACTGGTGCGGTTGATTATGAGACAGTCGTGACAGCACACAAGCAACAAACTGGGCGCACCTCGGTTCGTCTAACAAGCAATGACATATTGTTTAAGTACTGAGCAGCGAAAGCGTGGGTAAGACGCACCTCTGAATGAAAATTCTGGCCCAAAGAGACAGATGCACCAACGACCCCACCTAAATTAAAGATGGACCAGAAGATGCCAATGAATTTTCCTTTTTGATCCTCAGTGGGGTACGCAAGCATGAGAGATCCCTGTGCTGTCCAAAGCAAACCGGCACACACGCCAAGCGCAGCTCCTGCCGCAATAACGAAACCTCCTGCGTTGCTGTGGACATTGACGACACTGAAAACGGCGATCAGTAGAGTTCAACAAAGAAAAGGCGAGAGGCGTTTACAGATATGACCCAATGTAGATGGCGTACCCGAAGCTTCCCAGAAAGAGGGTCATTCGGGGCCCAAGGACGTTATTAATGGAACTGGTGCAAGTTAGTTTGTAGGGAACGAGAGAAGAAGATATACAGACCCAGCAAAAAAGGCTGCTACAGCAAATGTAGCATACAACGTTGAATTGGCGTTAGCGCTGGTGGTGCTGTCGACTTGCCCTCCAGCACCAAGACCATTGAGCGCGTTGAAAAGACCCGGACACATGAAACAGACAAAGCCGAGGAGCACGACCTGGGTGTAAGGGTGATAAAAGAAACCCCTCAGACCGGTGGGCCGAAGATGAACGACGGGGAATTGTGATGTGATGTCCTCTGCGAAGCTAGACCCACTGGAATAGCCAATTAGCCCGGGACTGGATGATGGATAGTACTCGTCGACGACATTGTCTGCACTAGAGACGTGTCTGCGCTTTTCAGCGAGGTTGCCCGACATGGGACGAGGCCCCAGATAAGGGTGGGAGTGGGGGTGATGGTGCGGAGAGGGATGCCAATAGGCGAATCATGGACAGGGATCTAAAGAGGACCTAATAAGGGCCAAGAATGGACGCGAGTCGCAAAGCCCAAAGCCCGGACGGACATCACTTGGCCGTCCCCATCATGGCGCTAGTGGAGTAGCGCTCACACTTACCCCTTAAATATTACATAATTAGGAATCCGTTGTCACACGGCACAAACTAAATATAGTATCTATCCCACGCTCGGCAACATCCCCGACACAGCCCACACTTTATTACTATCGTCACAATTATTCATTATCATTCGTAAGATACTCTCGCCCCGACAAGAGGGCGTAAAATCATTACCCTACGAACAAAGTTCAACAACTGCTGACAAATAAGTGAAAGCCTGCACGAGATATGACATAGACACAACAATTGGGCAGGTTCAAATCAGGATCAACGATCGGTTGTCGAGGAGGCAAGGGTAAACAAGGAAGAAAAAAAAAAAAAAACAAAGGGCTCTATTCCAA
>QLOS01002899.1:0-16009 GCA_003313725.1 Russula sp. MG48 | reverse complement strand
CCGGAGGAGAAGTAGGAGGAGCGGAAGTTAAGGGCCCGGTGGATAGTGCCAATGAAGACGGTTGTGGAGGGGACGGTGCCCTTGAGTGGTATTCAGAATTTAGCACACATGTAAATAGCAACTAGTGGTAACGCTGGGAACTCACGATGAGGCCGAGGCCGACCCTGATGGTGGTTGAGGGGAAGACGACGGAGGTGGCGAAGACGGCGACGGTAGCAATGGAGGCGAAGATACAGGTGGCGGTGCGGATGAAGATATCGGTGGGGACAGTGGTAATGCAGAAACGGGTGGAGATGTAAACGGCAGAGGGGTAGGCGGTGGTGTGGAAACCGGAGGTGAAGAAGGCGGCGGGGGGGACACAGGTGGCGCAGACGACGGCAGAGGAGATGGCGGTGGTGCAGAAGGAGACACAGGTGGCGCAGACGGCGGCGGAAGAGACGGCGGCGGTGCAAAAGGCGGCAGAGGAGATGGCGGTGGCGCAGACGGCGGTAGAGGAGATGGTGGCGGTGCAGAAGGCGGCCGAGGAGACACAGGTGGCGCAGACGGCGGTTGTGCAGAAGGCGGCAGAGGAGACGCAGGTGGCGCAGACGCAGGTGGGGGTGAAGGGCCCGTTACAGGAGGTGGTACAGATGGTTGTGGGGGCGTATCAGACATTGCAACAAGTTTGAGATAAATGAGGCAGGAGCGATTCGTTAAAAAAAATACAGGAGTGGAACAGCGGGAGGGGATTAGAGAAAAAGTCAGTTAGTTTAGTATTTACATGTGTTCAGTTTCCAGAGAAATAAAAAAGCACCCTCATCACAGGGGGAGGAACCGCAACCATGAATGCGGAACGCGGAAATGACGAAAGAGGCGCTTTGACTGAGGGTGCAGGGCAAAAATGTGGCACGAGGCGGTGCCTCCCATGTCCCATGGCCGCCGAGAAAGATTAAGTTGGAAATTGGAAATGAAATGACAAAGAGGGGTTAAAAAAAGAGAGAGAGGACGACTCACCCGTCGTCGCAGAGGGCGAGTCGGACACGGACACAGACTGTCTCTTGTTCAGCATGAGAGCATTATGGGGGGAGAAAAGGAAAAGAAGGGTTAGAGAAGGTGTTCGGCTCCAGGAGTGAGACTTACGGACTACGGACTAGCGAGGCCGGCAGTCCGTGCCCGTTGTGCCCCCGTTGCCACTCCGCTACGCTATACCTTCTCGTGCGCCTCCGTCGCTACAATCACTCGGTTTCATGACATCTATCGAAGCATTACCATTTGTTGCCACCTCCACAAGTTCTCTTTTCAAGCCCAAACTCGCATCCGTACCTCACACTTTCACATTGCGGAGGCAACTCGGGCGGGCCGCTAGATCCACCCCATCATACGTTACCTCTTGGGGGGGAGATGTTCACCACCCATATGATTTCCGCGGACCTGCGGACGCGGATGTTTCTTCTACACTGCTCTGCTTACGAGTTTGCTGTGCTGATAAGCTGGTAGAATTCGTGCCGAAAATCGAATGAATGAACCATGGCCACTACAATTTCTATCGTTGTGCGAGGTATATGTCCAATGAACGAGAGATATGAAAAAAAAAAAGCGTAAGTGGTGTGATGCGGAGAGCAAGAGAGATATATGATACAGATGTACAATTGTAAGTGTGGAGAGCAGCCTGGGAGGAGGGCAACCAAAAATCGCAACAAGCGTCCTGAGAGAAATTCAGCTGGGATTCACGGCCAACAACAACCCTGATGCGTGCGTCGCGGGTAGTGCGCCGTTTAGATGTGTTCGGTGGAGACTCGTCGTCCGCGACCCAGCTGTCACTCCTGCCCGCTGTCGCTCTTCACGAATCCGCCGCTGTATCTCGTACTCGGTCTCCTCCTCGCCTTCCAAAAGGGCGAGTGTAGTCTCGAAGAACCACATATGCTTCTTGATGAAATGCACAACGATCGTGCCACCCAACCGCTGACCATTGTAACGCTTCTTACGGCCCTCACGCCGTTGCCAAGCCTCTTCTGCAGACCGTACGCTCCCTGGATCAATCATGAGATGGAACAAGCAAAAAGTTAAGGTGACATGCCCTCGTATAATTCAGACATGTCGCTTCCCTCGACGAGCGCCTCAATGCTTTGCGGTACGGTCAAATCGGGAAGCGGCAGCGAGTACCGGGCGCCGAATGTAGTCACACTCGATCGTGCCCACTCTGGTGGTGCCCCCCAGTCTCTGTCGTACCAGCTCTGGGTTGTCGCAGTCGGGAGATCGGTTGACCCCGGCTTCTTGTCAAAGAAGGCTCTGACACCCTCCTGGGCGCGAGCAGCCTCAGAGGGAAACAGAAAACCATGGGAGTACCTACGATGCCAGCATCCATCATTAGTCCAGCCACGGAAGTAATCGCGAAATTTAAATACGCACACCGTGCCGCTACGTGGATGGTCGTAGATCCAGCACCGTTCCGCAACCCACCGAACCTCCGCCGCGCGAGGGTGCAACCGCATCCACTTGGCCGTCTGCTTATCCTCTGCACCGCGTACGAGACCCTTGACCACCGGGTCCTTTGACACCCAGTCAACGAGACTCCAGCTCAACGCATACAGCTCGCCAGCCATGAAGCGCCGTTTTACGAGGTAGCCCCAATATATTAGCGGGTCCTCAACAAGGATCGCGCCGGGCGGCGATCGTGGCTGCGTCGACGGCGGTAGTGTCAAGGGGGGTGTGGACGGTGAAGATTCGGCACCTAGCCCGGCTGACACGACAGATGTGACGTTGTCCCAACGTGGGTCGCCGACACTCTCTGTGTGCTTCTCGTGTAGCGCGACGCGCAGGCGCGCCTCCAGCTCCGCAAGCATGACGAACGAATCGTCATCCACCTTGACCACAAAATCCGGGCGCACCCACTCGTGTGCAGTTGCTGACCCAGACGTTCGGTCCCACCGTGCGTGAGCAGGATCATGTTGCGCGAGGGAAGACACAGGACTGGATTCGTTGGAGTACGAGAAGTTCGGCAGCGGGGTCTGGGTATCAAAGTAAAGCGGTGGAACCCAAGCCATCGAGGCCGCCCAAGTGAAGAACGAATGCGTCTTCCCAGAGTTCATGTTTTCTGGGGTTGGGAGAATGATGATATCGTTGAACTCTACACGTCCCATAGGACAGCGCCACCAGATTGAGGGGCAATGCACGGTGAAAAAAAAATCTAAAGAGGCGTACCTTGCATCTCTACGCGAACACGCCGTTCCCATGCCTTACGAGGTTGACCCATGACGAACCGGACAATGGTCCGTGAAGTCCCAGCGCCACCATCGCCATCCCCGGCACCGTTACGACTACGGTGATGGCTTGCCCATGTTGACCGGATAAGCATCCGGCGCTCCGAGGACGAATCCATGGAGAAGACTCCAACGAGGATTCCCGCGGGGGGCAACGAGTCAAAATTACTGGGGGGGAATGAAGGCATGGGAGGCGCCGAGGCTACCATGGATATATTAAGAAAAGTGGGGGGGGCATTGAGTGGCGGAGGAGCTGTCGATGTTTCTGGCACGGTACAATAAGCTCGCCACGGCAACGGCTCCTTGTCAGGATTTAACAAGTGGATCAATAGGAAGGTGATGGACAGTGCTAGGATGGAAAAGAAAAGGAGAGAGAGAAGCTGGACGTGACGCTTCAATCAGGAACGCGCAGGCACAGAAATAGAGATTAGAGAGACACACAATGGTGGAAGGGTGCTTGGGAAAGAATGGGTGTCGAAAAACTCTCCGCAGGACACGTACGATTGACCTGTATCCCCACCCAGAGGGTCGTCGTGACCGTCGACGCGATCGTTGCCGTAGTTGCCACCATCTAGGCAGGCCTTCGCGTAAGTACGAGGTAGGGTACGTATCAAGCAGCAAAGGAGACGCCGGCTCATCGCTATCCGTGTCGGAGGAAGATGACAGTGCTGGAGAGTAGAATGGAGGGAGTGGCGAAGGGGAGCGAGAGGCAAGGGGTGTGTTCATGGCGGACGAGTTGGCCGACGTCTGGCCAAAGAAATTGTCTGTTGTCCCGGGAAAGACATAGCCCAGCCTAGACGGGGAAAACTGCTGCGCAGCGGCAGAGGTAAGATAAGGCGGTGGTGTGGGCAACGGAGACAATGGGCTCAATCCTGCATTTCTCGATAATGAAGGGGTATTTTCCAAGCGTTCATCAGACCCGGGGGGGGAAGAGTGCGAGTAAGGGTTAGATGTACCAACTCTGCCTCTAGGCAGAGTCATGACGGGGGAAGGAGCGACAGGTCGCGGATGTGGGCGCCGTGTGATGATAGGTGAAAAAGAGTGGATAGTGGAGAGTCGGTAGGGCCGTGTAAGAAAGATACTGAGAAGGGGCAAGTTTACTCTTTCGGGGGACTGCGCGTAAAAATGACGGCCACTCCGTCCTGTCAGTCCTTTTCCGAGGACACCATCACCGACGTTGATACGGTCCCAAAATTTTGCTATTTCATATCATTCCGACAAGATACTCTAAATCAGCCTTTCACATCAAAAACTTTCTGCCAGCTGGGCCTCCCAGCAAGCGCATCCCACAACACCGCCAACTTTGGTTCCAGTGCTGGCTTGGGTGGCGCGGGCGCTGTTCCCTCCGAACTTGCTGTCCGCGGCACGGAAGCCGCTGGAACGGCAGGCACGGCATCCTTGGTGAATGCGAATCCTCCACCGACATGCTCTTCAAGCCGGGCAATTGCCACTGCTCCACTGTCTTGAGCATTGCCTCCGGATAAAATAACGAGCTCGTGCAACCAAGCTGTCAGGTGGATGTCTACGATGGAGATTTGTTCCCCTGGGCGAAGAACGGGGAGCGTATAAGCCTAGCAACCGCGGCTTCATCTGCATGACGTGGCGCACCAAGGGCAAACGGCCCGACCAATTCCTTGCTGAGCTTGGTCAGAACGAGTGCCAGACCGATTTGCCACGCCGCTTTTGTCTTGTCGAAATACTCCTCACGAGCCTTCCTTCCGGACTCGCTCAGATCTTCGTCGCTCTTGTCGGCTTCGATCAAGGCAGTCAGTAGGTCTCCTGTCTCGTCCTTCTTCTCTAACCAAAATGTTTTGGTTTTCTCGGAAACACGAATTTCATTTGTTTCATTCTCCGCAAGATATCGCTCCAACGCTTCCTTGCGTCCCTTGAGGAAAGTGGAGATACCCGGTGCTATCATCTTGAGTGCGTAAGAGTCTCTAGCATTCAAGTAGAAAAGCAACTCGGGCGAGGCAGGCGACGAGTGGAGCAAAGTAATGATCGACTTTGCTACAGAAGATAGGGCAACTGTTGCTGGGGATAATGCAGGAGCAGGGGCGGCAGATGTGGTGTGAGTGTGTGACATGACTGATCTCGACTTGTCGAGAAAGGCAATCAGAGCCTGCGATACAACGACATTCAGCCCAGTTCTGACGTGTAGCTTGGTGAACTTGCGTCAGTGTCTGTGATCGCCTTATAGCGGCTGTCCATGTCAGAGGACAAGGTGTTCTCTAACGGAACAACCAACGTCGGCACTGTTCCTGAGGACTCGACTGGGTAAGGCGGCGTAGATCTATGCAGAATAGATGCCACCTTTGGGATTGAGGCGTAAAAATGTAGGTGAAAAGTTCTCGCCCTTGGCTATTGACGATTGGGTCATGATCAACAGATGTTACTTAGACCAGAACTGGACCCACAGAGGTCCACAAGCCTAAGGTCTAGTTCATCTTTGCCATAACCCTTTTCTTCCCTGGGTAGTCGACGATAATTCAACTAGTGAGAGATAGATGACATGGAACGTACAAGGCTAAGAGGACTAAATAAAGGGAGGGTGTCAACGATCGATCGATCTGGAGAGCGAGACGCACCAGCGAGGGACCAGGCAGAGCGGGCATCATAATATAAGACAGCTTTCGGGATGTGATGCGATGCAGACATGATGGAGGTTGAGATGAGCTTGGGCTACTGATCGTGACATCATGACTATCACCTAATACACATTTTCTTACACGTGACCGAACTTTCTAGATGATTGGCTTGAGCGTCAGGTACTACTTGTACTACTAGTATAACACCTCTCCGCTCTTCTCTCATAATGGCTACCGCGGTTAGGTACGTTCCTCGACGCGTCACTAATAAACCCTGCTTCATCTCACTTCTCATATACTAGGCACGAGTTTTACGAGACTGACGACAAACTTATCATCACCGTCTTTGACCGTGGCGCAGACCCTGCACACGTCAATGTGGAATTTCAACCTCGCAGTGTGGGTTTTCCTACACAAAGAGTGTGAAATAAATAGTGCTGCTCACAACTCTCACAACAGATCCTGTACGAGAACGGCGACAAACAGCTAGAACTGCAGCCCCTGAAGGGTCAAATCGACCCTGATAAGTCGAGCTTCGTCGTCGGCAAAGTCAAGGTCGAAATCAGACTCGTCAAGGCCGCGCACGGGCGTTGGGGTGGTCTCGTAGGGGATGCTCCAGATCGTACGTCTTACGCAATCGGCGTTCACAAACAAATGGGATTCATTGTCATCTCGCAGCTCTCGCCAACTCCTCTTCTGTCTCAACCCCGGCCAAAAAGGCTGGATCGACACTTCCACAGGCGCGTAAGAATTGGGACAGCGTTACCAAGACAATTCTCGAATCAGAGAAGCCGAAAACGAGCGGCGAGGATCCTAACGTGAGCGGGGACAGCACGCTAAACGAGTTCTTCCAGAATCTATTCGCGAATGCCGACGATGACACCAGAAGGGCTATGATGAAAAGTTTCCAGGAGAGTGGCGGCACTGCACTCAGTACGAACTGGGATGAGGTCGGGAAAGGCCCTGTACCGATCAAGCCACCGTCGGGTAGCGAGGCTAGAAAGTGGGAACAATGACGGTTGGATGGTTTTATTGTGTATCATAGTACGAATATCCATGCAATCTAACAGGTTTACCGGGTGGGACTAAGGGTCAATTATGACATCAAGTGCCAGAGGAGTTTCTGAATATTGCGAGACCGAATAAAAACGGACTCCTGCGACGCCACCAAGGCATGGACTTGTCAACCTTGACGCTTTGAGGGTGTTAGCACACGTTAGACAAGCGACTGGAGTAGTCGCTCTGACCTGTTTATGGCGAGGGTTCTTCGCGCACAGAATATACACGCGTCCTTTCCTTCGAACTACGCTGCAGCCGTCACACATGATTTTGACGGAAGAGCGAATCTTCATGCCTCGAACGAGGGAGGGTACCGTTGTTGACAGCGGTGGGGTCGTGATGACATGATGATGTGGATGAATTAGACGTAACTGAGCGGGTTTTGCTCTCGAGATGAGAGGTCTACTAAAAGAGAGTAAAGTCTTGAACATGGGTGTGGATGGGGGTAACTGTCCAAGTTTGGCCTCCTTGGCCTGGCCTATCCTATGAGCATTTCAACTATATGTTATCAACGTTTGCAGAACATCGCTATCCTTACCTCTTGACATGTCCCCCCACGCTGAACAGTCGTTCTCTTTACCCCGCCTAGGTGGAAAGTCTGCTGTCATTCTTTTCGTCGTGATACTCATTGCCTTCGTCGTGGAGAGCCAGCTCACACAAGTGCGTGCCCATTCCCTGCAATCCGCTTCTCTATCTTACCCCTCTTTACCCATAAAGTATGTACAGATCACGCTTCACTTTCGACAGCCATTTTTCCTCTTGTGCGTCCGTTCTCTCACAACAACCCCCGTTTCCATCTGACCCATTCGCAGTTACGTTGTTCATTCCACATTTGCGCTTATTTTCCCACTACATCTACTATTCCTCGTTCTCACAACGCCCGTGTCGTTGGTGTCTCTACTCGCAGGCCTATCCCTCGCCATCAAGATCCACTACGCCCCCGGCGACCAGCGCCACCTTACCACCCTCCGGTCGCCATTCCCACATGTCCGCTTTCTCAAGTTGGTTGCCCTGCTGACGCTGGGCTATAACTGCCCCTCCTTGCTCTGGTTCATCAGCGTGTCCCTGTCATCGTAAGGACATTCCATTTTCGATCCCCTCTCGCGCGGCGAGCGGCCGCAGATTTTGAGGGCTCAAATATTTCTCCGTTGGTTGGCGTGTGACAGACTGAGCGATATCACCGCGATCTGGAACACGAACGCGTTCTTCACGTACATCATCACCGTGCGGATTTTCAAGCTCGGCTGGGAGACCCGCAAGCTCTTCTCCGTGCTCGTCGCGACCGTCGGCGTCATGGCGGTCGTGTACGGCGACGCGAAGATGCCAGCGGGGACCACCGACCATCGTCATCCTCGTCGTCGTCCCGAGGCCGCCCTCACCCCCACCGTCGTCGTCAGGGACGCGAGCGAGAGCACAAAGCCCACGGCCCCGCTCGTCGGAGATCTGCTCTCCATTTTGGCCTCCGTTTGGTATGGCTGGTACCAGGTATTGTACAAGCGTCATGTGGCGTTGCCCTCGGATCCCGAGTTCGCCTCGGCCCCCGGCAGCGCGTACGTTCCGCTCTCAGATTCAGAAAGCTTTGTTATTGCCGACGGGCGCAGCGAACCCGCCGCCGCCGACGGCGACTTGGCATACCCGCCGCCATTCGGGCTTCACCCCAACCTCCTCACTTCCGGAATCGGGTTGATGACGTTCTTCGCGTTTTGGATCCTGTTGCCCATCCTTCACTATTCTGGATACGAGCGGTTCCGCCTTCCCGACAGCCCAATCGCCATTCTCTCGATTGCTGGTATCGCGATATCTGGGTTGGTTTACAACGCAGGCGCAATGGTAAAAAAAATACAGTCCTTCCTCCGTGCTACAGCCACTGATCGGCCTTTTTGCACTTCTCAAGGTTTTATTGGGCATTTGGGGGCCCATCGTCGTCTCTGTCGGCAACCTCCTTACGATCGTTCTCATTCTTCTATCCGATGTCACGATAGGGCAAGGCGTGGACGTAATCACGCCTTGGAACCTGGCAGGTTCCTGTGGGATTATGGCTGCTTTTGGCATCTTGGTCTACGATATGATACGACAACGAACTTCATGATTGACGTACACAACCCGAAATATGGCCGCTTACACGCAAACATACTATTCAGGTCGTTCGTATTTACAGAGCTATACAGACGTGACAATAGAAGTAAAAACACCGCCGCGCGGGCAACATGCAGAATCTGGAGCGGAGTATTGTGAGAGCCGGCGTGGGGACGACCTGTGATACTGACGGTACTACCGGTCACGGGCTCTTGGGATAGGTTGCCAAGCAAATCGTTCGTCCCCTCAGTATGTGAATATGAATGTCAATAATCGACACGCTTTTTTGCTCTTGCGCTCGTGCTCCGTCCGTTGTACTAGCAACAAGGGTGCTATATCCGCCACGACCTTTGTATGAATGATACATGAAATTTCATATATTGTCCTAGTGCACGGGTATCAGTACGAGAGTGATGACGAAGCGCTCTCGAGCGAGCAGTTGCCACAACCGTACGTAGGCTAGATAATAGTCCGACATATACCAGGAACCACTCCTCCCTCTGGTAATCTTCACTGGGCAATTTGCACAGGGCATATGGGCCTAGCAGGCTATACAGAGAAGCCTACCCCAATGAGGAGTCACGCACGCGGCCAGCTGTGGCAAGTGATACGAGAGTGGCGTAGCTCTGAAACTAACGCCCCTGCACACCCGGCCTGCGGTTTTCGATTCGGTGTTCGAACCACGAGGGGGCGCGTGCCTGTGTTCGCGGGAGTGTGCGGTAGAGCTTTTCATCCAGCATAGAAGTGAGCGCAGTACCCGTTTCCGATGCAGGGCTCCCCAACAACGAACATTGCGCCGGCGAAGACGACGATGCACTTTGGAGGAAAGAGTGGGCTCCGTCCGAGTCCATGGAGCTGAGACGAGCAGCCGGGGACGGTCCACTCGCTTGTTCCGTCTTCTGCTCTTTGCTTGGGTCATTGCCAGGTGCAGGTCCTTTCGTCAGCCAGCCCGAGGCTTCTCGGCTAGATAATGGCGAGGATGCAACAACTTCTCTTTGATAAAGGGAGTCTACCTCTCCATCGGAGCGTAATGAGGGTGGATAGACCGACGGCGAAGACGCTCGTGACAGTCTCCTGGTATCCTCGGGCGTCTTTGAGTCGTTCTTGGTTGCGAGCGGCCTCAGAGGGGACCGCGTTGGAAGTCGCGGTGGTACATCGGGAGGCGAGACGTTTTGAACCGCCTGCATCTGTTGTTGCTCGCTAAACGGGTCAGGGTCTTGCTGGCCTGCGATCCGCGAATAGTTGTCAATCGCATCTAAGCTGGCGTATGGGACAGGAACGCGATATGATGATCCACGTCGCGATCGCGGCACCGGTAGAGAGGGAATAGGTGTATCGACGACATTGCCGGTCGGTGGCACGCTGTCTTCGCTACGATTGAATGGGACGTTGATCGAGCTTTGTGCTGTGCTGATCTGATTGCGTGGGAGTATGAACCTGTCCCAACGGGCGTTGAAATCAGCGTCTTCACGCATTGCGCGGTTCCCCATGGGATCAGCAAAGGGATTTTGTGGTAGAGGGAGGGATATTTCTGGGAGCCTGCTCCCACGTCGTTGGGTTCGCCACTGTCGTCGACGACAGCAGTAAAAAACAAGTGCTGCGATGCACGCGATGACCATTCCAGAACCCAGGAAGACACCAAAGACAACCGGGTGATTCCCAAAAAAGCTGGATGTGATACTAAGCAGCGTGCCCGTGAGGAGAGAGAATATGACTTACGAACGACTGGAGCTTGAAGGGGAACTAGAGGCGCCTTGTAGCGGATTTGCAATCACTTGGGTCATAGTAGCCACCACCCCATCCGGTTGCGTGGTAAGTCCAATGCTAGTGATAAACGGAGGTGTGGTTACGGGCATTCCGCTGTCGGTCGTCTCAGTTATCGGTGCAGGCGTTGCCAAAGTTGACTCTGATGTCTCCGTTATTGTGCCGGTTGTCGTGGAGAGTGAGCTCTGAAGGTTGCTCGGAATCCCAGGGCTCATTGCGGACACGGATCCATAGGCCGAGAAAGTGGTGGTGATAAATGACAGTTCAGTCGGCATAGCAGAAGGGCTGCTGGATACGCCGTAGCTGACAGCGGGAGGTGAGATGGGGGACTTGGAAATTCCCGGGCCTACGGGGTAGGGATCAAGAGCCGAGGGCAGGGTCTCAGTTCTGGCTGGGGTCATGACTGATGGTAGGGAAGATGTCGGATAGAGACTTGTAGTGGGTACTATCGTCGGTTTAGTTGGAAGCTGAGCACAAAGCCCTACTGCTATTGAGTTGGTCTCTGTACTCGTCCGGTCAGACGAACACCAGGGTAGAGCTGAACCCAAAGCCAAGCGCTTGACGGTATACTTGCTTTCTTGCCCAGAGGGTCCTGCCAGGGATCCTATAACAGTATGAGAACGGGATGAAGATCGATACATAATTATAGGTCAACACAACCTACCTGATCCATCAGCAGGCATCGCTCCCGTAGTAACCACGTTCATGGAGCTAGAACACCTTACTCGCACGCGACAGCTGGGAGACGGTACCCGAAGGGGAGGGCAAGACTTGGGAAAAGTTCACATCGGCGCTGGGGTGTGGGATATAACGGGACAAGTGAGCGGAAAAGAAACCTCAAAAAGACAATCGAGAAACAGTGATAGCGTTCGCATGACACTCCTTCCCACGCGGGATTACAGCTTAAGTGCGATACTGGGAAAGCTTGAGCTATACTCGTCAGACACGAGTAAACGGCGTTGTGGAACCGAGCGCGGCACGAAAACAGATAGTCACTTACCTGTTTCGGTAGATAGTCACGTGAACGCTAAATCTGCGTGCGGCGTCGTTGTTGGGCTTGCACATGTTGTACAGTACGTCCACCCAGTTTTACTTGGATTCAGTACAAGCCATTGTGATCAACTCCAACCAGTTGGAGTGGTGGGGCGCCAACCACAACCGGCTGGTGTTATGTAAGAAGCCCAACCGGAACCGAATGTTCGGTTGCTTGCGGTTGCGGTCCAGTTAAGTTCCGGTTTTTTTTTTCAGTACTGTACTAGCTGAGAACTCTACGCCTTATACAAAGAGACGTTGAGGGTTGCAAAGCAGTCCTTTCCCGCCGCTCGAATCGTGCCTGAAACCTGTTAGGGCCTTTTTTTAATCTCGTTTTTCGTTGGGTGACCGAGCTGAGAGCGAGGAGCGAGGATGTGCAGAATCCAAGCAAAGTTGGATGATGATACGTGATACAACCAGCAGGCTCACGTTTCAAAGGGTTCTGCAGGTGACCTACAACCACGTTTAGTGGTGAAAGATTCCCAACTCGACCTCCTTTCCTGTGGCTCATGCACAGTTACACTTCCAGGGTAGAGTGATGAAAGTCTGAGCAGCCGGGGAAGCATGCTGTAGCACGCACTGGCACTAGCCCGCCGTGACCGTATTTGGAATAAATGAGAGAATCACACCCCAGATGCATTTGATGAGGGGTGACTCGGAGAACCTTCATATCACCTCGGCACCGCACTGATGATCCTTGGTACGAGTCGTATGGTAAAAGAGTTTTGTGTTGGCAAACTTTTTGATTGAATTGACAGACAGACTTTCTGTTAAGTATCAGTGGAGGCTCAACAGAGTTGTACTGCTCAGCAAACCTGTGGGTCGAGGTCAATCAACACATCGGATTGGCCACGAGGAACAAGATATGCATAGTACCGGGGAAGGAGAAGAAGTGTGCCATAAGCTCAAGCCAACTGCCAAGACCTTGTTCTTGATCACCCTGTGGCTCGTGCGATACATGAGGTAACCATTGCCACCACTGGCAAGCGCTCAATTCAGCCAAGAGGTGGGGAGGAGAAAGATAGAAAGTTGATGTACCCCGCGTCTTGGGACTCGTGAGCGTCCCGGATGATAGATAACAGGTGATTGCACCCGAGAAACTCACGCGGTCTCGTACGTGTAAAAGTGGGAGAAATGTTCTCCGAGCGCCCCTCCCGTCCAAAGTCCTCGATCAGGTCCGACCACAGGATATCACACATGAGACCGGACGTGGGCAGCTCGCTGAATCAATCGAGCTGCAGCATGACTCCACGGTTACGGCACAGATCCGAGCTTAGGATGAAGAACTTGCCAAATTTGCGAACATCGTCGATCGTGTGCAATATTCGGGCAATAAGCCGCAGTGGATGAATGTTTCTTCATGACCGCGGCAAGCGGCAGCGCGCAGAACGGTTCGAGGCACGCCTTGTATATGCGCTCAGAGTACTTGTTCTTGCACTCGGACTTAAACATAAAATAGTCGGTTGAGTGCCTCCACTCGTGATTTCCGCGGAGGAGAAACAGTCGGGTGCCAAATCTTGGGCGTCCACAGGAAGCGCACACACTGCAGGCCCGCGTCCCAGAGTGAGTAGGAGAGTAAGAAAGGGAACATGGAAAGATACATTTCCATGCTAAAAGAGGCTCTATCGACGTGGTTTCACAGGAAGAGATGGCGTAGAGTTAAAAATGCCAATTTGATTCAGGACTCAGAGGTCGAAGGTACTAGACGCCGGGCATATTTGTGCCACCGAGCACCGAGGACGGCCATTACACATTCGTGTCTCCATCCGACAAGCATTTACATAGACACGAAGATGTGCCATCAAGTGATGAAGTTGAAGCGATGGTCTCCGCGGCCCTCAACCCCAGATAGAAAATGATGACCAGCTGCTGTCATATTTTGCGAGCCCTGCTGGACGGTGCCCCCTGGACGGCAGGGCGTCATTATCGTTGGCGAACCGTGTGTCAGAATTCTCCTGCCGCGGCGGCAGGAGAATTCTGACACACGGTTCGCCAATGATAATGACACCCAATTTCTACCGATTTCTCTTCTATACCCCGGATTCAGACGCTTTCTGGACCGTGCGAATGAAGATTCGGTGGACCCTATGTTCAGCTTCAACAAGCAGAAATTGAGATTTGCGTCGATCACTTTGCAAATACGATGTCCATTCAAAAATGTCGTTGACTCGGAGACAGTCCAGCGCCTGGTCCCTCCGCGTTATCTCATCCGGATAATACTTGGCAAGTATTATCCGGATGAGATAACGCGGAGGGACCAGGCGCTGGACTGTCTCAACGACATTTTTGAATGCTATCTTGATCCGCGAATCCGCCCGCTCATGGCAGCAAGTGTCTACAAGTATCACACCTCCGACGGGCATGCTCTCGGACCGATGAAGGCCATAGAGACCGTAATGGAAATTAAGAATGAACTTGCCAGTGGTTCTACAAATTCCGACCCTATGATCGAATTATCTGCACATTACGCTGTGCAGGCGCTCGCAAGTGTCTTCGACGAATCGTGGAAAGGGCGTTTCGTTTTCCCCGCACTCGGTATAGTGGTGGCCGGTGAGTATCGAAGTCTTCCTGATCATTAGTCCTCAAACATGTTTCTCTTAAAGGGGCGCACATTGGCTTTTATGCGCTAGCATTTGTAAATTCACCGCGGCTAGTTGCGCTGACACCACTTATCCCAACTGTAATTGATAAGTCGTTGGGTCAGACCCGCTTTACTGAAGGCATTCAGAGCTACCTGCATTCTTCGCCATCATATCTGCGAAGACACGGCGAAGTTTCGTCACTGTGTTGAGACAAAGCATCTACCGCCCCGGTTTGATGTTCCCCTACACATCAACGAGGTTCCTATCTATTCTCCTCACGGTACCACGAGTGGTTCTTGGAGCGTCCGTTTTGAGATCTTAGCCGACGCATTCCAAGGCAAGAAATGACACCCGAATCGGTTCATCTACCTTGCCAAAGCCGTTGTGAATGGATCTCCACGCAATGTTCTCGTCAAATTTACCCGACAATCTTTCTTACTTCTGCATCAATTCTTCGCAGCGGAATCGTGCACCGCAATTGTTAGGTCATGGTGTCCTTCACGATGGCTGGCAAGTCGTGGTGATGGAGAGAATCGACCATAACGCGCTCACTTTGCGCGATCATGCACCTGAACACCTCCCGACCTGGTCCAGGGACCTCAGGCAGCTGATGCATGAATTTCACGCTAGGGGATGGGTTCATGGCGACCTTCGAGATACAAATTTGATTATCAGCAGGGACGACCCGGGACGGGTAATCCTGGTCGACTTCGTTTGGAGCGGGGATATCAAATCTGGAGTGTACTATCCGACTGCGCTCCTCAACGAGGAATTGGTGAGTCCTGATGATCCTGATGATTTGGCCATCACGAAGGAGAGCGACAAGCGGATACTCGATGCTACGTTGAAGAAGCTGAATGAATCATCGTCGCGCAGGTAGTGGGGACATGATGTCACCTCTATCATGGTTCCAGTAGTGGTAAATTGTTCACGCTGTATCCTTACTAGCAAGGCATGCGCAGGTGTAGTACAGTATATGTCCGATACGAAGTCGTTACACCGACAGGCCATGAAATAAAACATTATGTTTTCGAAACCGACCATAAACCTCGCCTCACCAATACTCGCTTTTGAGGACGTGCCTTGACTTCGTCACTACGCGTTGTCTTCGAAGACGGGCTCGCGCCGTAGTAGTATACACAGTGTTGTCAACCAATTTGATATGCTTGCAGTCAGAATTGTCATCCTCCTCTTCAAGGTGATGAAAAGGAAGACTCTCCAGAGGCTCTTGGTCCTCCAGATCAGTATCAGGCCTGGGGGGAGCTTGTTGTTGTCATCCTTGAGATCCTCACCATGCATCATGGTGAACAAATAGGGGCTAGGTGTAGAGATGATGAAATTGTTGCCTGAGTGTGCAGAACATCACAAGATAAGAGATAGATTGCAAAGAATATATTTTTGGATAGTACAGGTCCTCAGTCTAGGCCACAGGGCCCATAACCTCTAGTGATACAGGGGATACAGGGACACAAAGTAGTATGGATGGGACCAGACAATACCATTTGCCCCTATATGTGGGTGTGCTCCTTAAGAGTGATCCTACACATTACATATAATAAGCAGCTATCTTATCTTATCATTGCTGGTCTGTTGGACACATCCCAACAACTAGTACCACTGGCATGCAAGGTACTAGCGGAACGCATACGTTTTTCGTCCTCCTAGTCAGCGG
>QLOS01002889.1:0-46445 GCA_003313725.1 Russula sp. MG48 | reverse complement strand
CAAGACGGTACCGGCCGGTACCGTCTTGTACCGGTCATGACAAGTTTTTCGTAGGAAACCTGATGGAGGTGGTACGTGCAACAATGGCAGTAGCAGAAGTGGGTGCTGCATGAGGATTGATGGAGGCAACCTTGTCCATTTCATGTGATGCCTTGAAAAATCAGTCAATGAATCTGATTGGAGTTCTGGATGAAGAACAACACCCTAACTTAAGTCACAGGGATTACTGCAGGTCAGCTCTTTTCTACATTTTCCACTGGGGTGACAATTCAACATTTAGCTGTCTTCTGTCTAGCAATTGAAGCATGCAAGGAGGTTATTGGGCAGTGTGGAGCTATATAATGAGACCCAGCCCTCAGCATACATTCCTGCTCATTCTCAAGATAACAACTTTAGCATAAAGCATCCAGTCTGTAGAAAGCTCAGGCAACATCTTAAGGATATTTGTGACCTACTATACAAGTTGGACACTTTCATGCTATCAGTGAACAAGGTACAGTTACAATGCATCTGGCTTATACTTCCAAGCTCAAGTGTGGGTGACTCGCCCTGGAGGGTCGTCCTCAAACCCCCATGTCCCGAACCTCTCCTTCCTACTGTGCTGCTCCCGCTGCCATCTGCTTGAATGGCCAATTCATTGATGGTGCAGCAGATAGCCCCACCATCAGATGTCACTTCCAGTTCCATCATGGGGGTGGAGCCATCCACAGTAGATCAAACACTATTGCAGCATTGCACATGGCACACATGCAAGGTCACCCTTTTTGGGCTCTTAGAGCCTTCCTTCATTTTTCCATACCCAAACGCTGCACACCCACACCATGGAGAAGAAAAAGGATGATGCTGCATCCATACACAACAAAACACAAGGAAAAGAGGGGTGCATGGGTAGAAGCTTGGGAGGTAATGCCTCCCAAGATTCCTGTGTGTTTTCTCTTTCTCTTTTTCTTTTTTTAACTAACATTGTTTCTATTATACATGACTACTGCAGTAACACTATACAGCAACTGCTCCTTAGGGGCATGGCCACCTCTCCTGCCACCATGGTGACACATGATGGGCCCAAGAACCACAGCGATGGTGACAAAGATCACTCACCCACACGCATGTCAGCACACATGCACATTGCTGAGACTGCTCCCATCGCCGCAATGGCTGTGACAGGAACATCTCATAGTGCACCGCTGCAGGGCTGAAGAACATGCAAGAGAGCGACAATGCTGGCGCAAAGAGGCACAACTGCAGCACACACAGCTCCAGGCCTTCAGCAGTGGCAGGTGCTGGGCAGTAAGTGGCACAAGCAAGAGCGCACACAGCGCAAGTGTGAGATTGCAAGTGCATGGCCTGGCGACGGTACACACAGCAATAGCAGCATGTACAATGGCACAAGACCATGAATGCACGGCCTGGCAGCGGTATGCACTGCAACAGTGGCAGCAGCAGAAGCATGTGCTGGGTGAGGAGTGGTAGAGGCAAGGGTGCACATGGTGTGCGTGCATGTGGGCATTGTTGAGCCAGCATCAGCCTGAGCTCAGGCTGCTAAGCATGCTCACACTAACTTGTGGTTTATTCTATCATGGTAATACTCATATAATAGAGCTATATAATCTATGGTGTGAGGTGTGATGTGCTGATCCCTACTAAGGGTACCACATGTCAACACATAATGAAATAGGGTCAAAGCAGAGGGATGATCCATGTCAACAAGGCTGCAAGATGATGGGTTATTCTATGCTTGGTTATTGTCCTTATAGCCACCACAAAGCCACAGCCTGAGCCCTTGGCTCTGGCTTTGCTCCAATAAGTCATGAATGTAGCTCCTGTTTAAGCCCATAACTAGATTGCTTGATAATGTCCCAGATGGGCCAGACCATGAGTGAATCTAGCATTTAATGCCCCAGACCATGTGTGATGCTAAAGACTAATTCCCTGGACCATCTCTAGATGTTGCTGTGAATGTCCTGGACTATTACTTGTATGGCACCATCTTATAACAGAAAATAAACTGTAGGAAATCACCTAGAGAATTCTGAACTATGTCCCACAGGAGACTATCTTTCCCTAGACCATATATTGATCTCACAATTAAGGTCCTGGACCATCTCTGAACCATGCTGTGAATGTCCTGGACCATCTCTGAACTATGCTATGAATGTCCTGGACTATTACTCATACAACATGATCTTACTCCAGGCAATGAACTGTGGTACATCACCTAGAGAATTTTGGACTGTTCAATCATAGTTAATGATCACATCCATAAGGTCCTGGGCCATTTCTGAACTGTGCTGTGAATGTTCTGGGCTATTACCTGTACAACACAATCTTGCTTCAAACCATGAACTGTAACCAGAGGATTCTGGACTGTCCAATCATGGCTCACTAATATGTCCATAAGTATCCTCAATGACATCTCCCAGGAGGCCATCTTTCCCCAGACCATATCTGATCTGTCAAATAATATCCTGGACCATCTTTGAACATTGTGGTGAATGTCCTGGACTATTATAAATATAACATGATCTTACTTCAAACCATGAACTGTAGCACATCACTTAGAGGATTCTGAACTGTCCAATCATAGTTCACAATCATGCCCATAAATATCCTGGACTGTGTCTCACAAGAGATCATCTTTCCTTGGACCATATAGAACCTAACACATACTAATATCCTGGACCATCTCTGAACCATGTTGTGAATGTCCTGGACTATTACTCCCCATTGACATGATCTTACTCCAGATCATGAACTGTAGCACATCACCCAGAGGATTTCTGTACTGTCTGATCATAGTTTACTAAGTTTATCATCACACCCATAATAATCCTGCACTGTGACTCATAGGAGACTATCTTTCCCCACTAAAAACCATATACAACCAGACAAATAATATCCTGGACTATCTTTGAACTTTGCTGTGAATGTCCTGGACTATCTCTGAACCATATATGATCTCACAAGCAATGTGCTAGACTACCTAAGGAGGTGAAGGTGAACTTGGTCTTCTTGAGTTGTTGCCCATGCTCTTGATAGAAAGGGGAGGGCCAGGGGGCAAGCAGAAAAAGGGCCTTGCCCATGCTACAAACTGTAAAAAAAAGTATAGTGGTTTTACACAAATAGAAGGCAGAAATAGCCTTAAAAGGTGGATTTAATGTGCCATTTTTCCAATTTCAAAAAGACCCCAGACACCTTGTGACATGTTACACATCACCAATGGAATGGTCCAGGCCAAATACATACTCCAGGCCAAATGCATATGTACTAGGGCAAATAAGATTGCCCAGGTGAAGTGAACCCCCCAACAGACCATCCCATGCCTTGCCCCTAAACAAACAAAGATGGCCCAAATGGCCCCAGCCAAAATAGTACCTATTAGGCTTAATGCTTAATAGAAATTATTAAGCCTAATAGGGTTGGACCAATGGTAACCTGAAGTGACCCATATACTATATATGGCTGTTTTGAGCCATATTGACTGCCACCCATACCATGATGGTCTCAAGATAGTATCTTTGGCTATGCTACTGCTTACATCTATATTATCCAATTAGAGCTCCTTAATTCTGAATTGCCACCATGTCAAATTTCCCACACCCCAAAGACCCTCTACTAACCATTCCCCAGATCACTGGGGTTGCTTCAATCAATTCGTAATGCCAGCCAGTGGATATTAGATACATCCCCAAACTTGTGTGAGAAGCTGAGAAACATATTTAAACAATTCATTAACCATCCTATCAGCAAAGCCATGTTGGGCTCTCCTTCCCAACACTTTGCCTACTCCCCCTCTCCTGCAGCATCACAATGGAGTGCTGAGATAGCCTCCATTAAAGAATTACTCCTGTCACTGTCCCAGGCAGTGAAAACAGTTCAGCCCAACACCAAGGGCCCCTCACAGATCTCTCCCTCCAACTCTCACACCCCCCTTGCTAATGGCAAAGGGCAAGGGAATCAGAATTCTCCCACCTATGTGACTAAAGCCACAACTTTAGCCAAGGCCTAGCCTTGTGCTAGACTTCAGTGCACACAACCTAGTAATGGCTCACCAATCTCTGAATGTGATTCATGAGTTGCTGAACACTGCCCTAGCTGACACAGATCACCACCAGGTTCACATCTCTATTGCAAGGTGGATAGGAAAGGAGAACCTGGTTCTCACTGGTGGATAGCATAACATAACTCAACAACTCCTAGCAGCCTCTGCCACAATCAAATGCATCTTCACTTCCCAATATAACGATGAGGATTGCCCTCTACCCCAATTCCCCATCTGTGCTGATGTTAAATGGTTAAAATTACTAATCAATGGAGTCCCAACAAGGGTTAGTGACACCCATGGTGCCAAAACCCCAAACAAGTGCCACATGGCCCTTGCTAGTGAAAACCCTGCCTACACTGCCCTGCCTGTCACACAAAAACCCAGCTGGGTCTGCCTATTAACCACCTACACTGCTGGCTCATCCTCCTCCCTCATTGTGGCTTTTGAGGACCCAGATGAAAGTAGAGCCCAGGAATTGCTAACCAGCTGCCAGCTGTTCATCTTTGGTGCATGTGTCAAAGTTAAGTGCTGAAAAGTGCTTCCATCAAAACCCTGCACAACCCCCACCCCCACCACCACCAACTTTACCACTGCCAGCAAGGATCAGGCTCACACCACCATGAAGTCAGAAGGATCCCTGAAACAGGTCTCCATACCTCACAAGAAGTGCCCACTAATGTCCCTAACACATAGGCCTAAGAAATTAACCTCAAGCTCTGTCACATCATTCAGCAAGAAGAAGAGGGCCTGAAATGGGTTCCTTGCTAACTCCCCCCATACCTGCAAGACTGTGCTGCTCTTGAACCCTGCTTTGCCATGTGCCTGCAAATGGGTAGGAATTACCTTATACTAAAAGTCAAACCATTGATTGATAGCATGTAAATAGTAGATTACATGATCATATTAGTCCTACATAGGGTTCTGTACCCCAAGGCAGACAATAATGGATTTCAAAAAAAAAAAAAAAAATCCAATTCTAGAAGTGAGGGTTTCCCCCTGCTCATATCTTGATAGTCCTAAGGGATCAATATAAGCTTCTTAGCCCTGCCAATGTGAACTCTATGATTTATGCATATTGGCCTGATCCTAAAACTAAACCCATGCTCTTCAAAACCATGAAGCAAGTCATGGTTCATGGTCCTTATGATGCCTACAACCCAAAAGCTCCTTGCATGAAAAATGAAAAGTGCACAAAACATTATTCAAAGCCATTTTGAGCATCCATAAGAATGGACCACAATGGTTACCCCAAATATTATAGACCAGATGATGGGCATGCCTATTAAGTTAAGGGACACATGTTAGACAACCACTGAATTATTCCCCATAACCTATACATGCTGGCAAAGTATGATTGCCATATTAACATTGAATGTCACCACTGAATAAATGCTACATGGCATTGTACTTTCTCTTGCCACTTCAGCTAGACTGCCATTTGGGGGTTTTCATCTTTTTGATTAGTGGCTTGATAGGTGTCCTTAATAAAGTTGATGTAAAGGCATTTGATTTATTTTGTGTCATAGCTGTCTATAGTGCCAAAGAGTGTGATTGATGTCTGGCAGTGCAAGAGACTGTGTAGCTTAGGGAAATTAAACTGCTCACAAGTGCCAAGATCAATAAAAATCTCTTTATTCTTGTGAAAATGCATTAGAGCATCTTCTAAATGAACAAGAGTTGCTGTAGTGTGGGTTGGGAACTGGGCAAGGTATAAGAAATCAAGGAGCACATGCACAGCCCAGACCAAACACAAAGATGATTGGCCATTTGGAAGTGAAAGTTTAATGACTAGCCTAAGGAGAATGTAACATATGTTCTCATGCTCTTTGCCAGACACCTGAGAGAGACAGGTTATAGCTTGGGAGAATAGATGAACATTGTGATTAAGAGGCAGATGTTGGCATCACACATTGATCTCCTCTACACCAAGTGCTATTGAACTTGTTACCCAGGCAAGTAGGTGTTTTATAACATCTTGAAGCAACTGGTGTAAGATGTTGGGTGTAATAGAATGGAATATGTCAGTATGTGATAGTGTCTCCCAGAATGGGTGGTAAACTGGCTTGAGCCTAGCATTATGACATGCTGCATAAAATGTTGTGGTATCACTATCAGCTAACATGTACACATTGAGTGTGCTCTTGAGATCCTAGGGTGTAAAAGAAGCATTCTCTCATAGCTTGCAAGAAGGAACATTACACTTTGGGCAGCAGCCCTGATAGGTGCATGTGACAAGGCACTGCTTAAGGTAATCACCAACAAAAATTATGAATATCAGGTGGCATTGGTGCTAGACACCATCACCACTCATCATCACAATCCCAGTCTTGCCATAAGGGCCAATAGGGGCCAGGAAATGACTCATAAAGCTATGAAATAGATTAGTGAGGGCATGATGGTGCATAGCCTGATTCTTCATATGATTTAGGCCTGCTATTGGAATATAGCCAATTAGCATTTGAGCACAGCATGAAGGCTTGTGGCAAATGGTTTTGGGAAACTTTTCCAGGGGTGAGGTAGATGGGATATGCACTTTTCCCATGGAAAAGTGTTAGCTGTGTTTTGTTGAACAAAATGATGATTAGGATGATTGTTATGCCTGGTTGTTGCTGTTCTAGACTTGCCTAGTGCCATTGTGAATGTGCATTATGATATGCTAACCTGATTGTGTACCTGCACTATCCACCACCAATCTCTAGTATATAATTCATTATATATTTGGCAGGATCTCTAGTCTCATCAGTATAGTGGCATTTGGGTGCAAATGCAAGGTGCTATGCATACTCTGGCTCCATAGAGAGCACAGATGTTACAGTTTGTGGCCCTGTGTGGTGTGTCTCCATATTCAGACCCTAGTACTGGTGTCACATGATCTTACATCATGTGACATGCCTCATCATGTGATGAACTTGTGCTTTATAAGCACTGACTGAGATGCTGACTGACAGACTGAGGCATTGGTAACTAGCTTACTATACTGGTTACCAATCCCCTATGGATTGGTAATGCAATTTGTGATTATGTAGTGGTGCACTGAATCTGTGTGTGTATACCATAGTATAAGTAGTGTACTAAGTTGAGCTGGAAAGCCCCAGTCTCAACTTAGTCTCCAATATGAACACTTGTGTCACATGGAAGACTTAGGAGAGGATGCTTCAAGTTTACATAAGCATCACCTGCCTATTCAGGATATAGTTCACACAGTTATGTGAACTACAAGACTTTGGCAAAGTGTCCAAACAAAGACTTAAGGTTAACCTACTAGAACCAAGTGCTTGGCCATCTCAGAGTTTCCCACAATCATGTGCTCACTTCAAGCCATGGCTAAGGGCCTCATAGCTGTGACATAAGTTGAGACTCCCCCTACAGACCTTAAGTGGCCATGTTGAATACATAGTGATATTTCATCATGGTGTCACTACAAGTAAACTTCCCTAAAGATGGGAGCATGTTTATAGTGCCACAGCAAGCAACAGGTGACCTACCAGAAGGAGTTGCAGGAAAAGCACAGTGGAAGGAGTATGACACAAGCAAGCAGAATGTGTACTTTATCACATACAGACAACATGAATTTGCAGTAGAACTAATCAACAATGAGTGGTTTAATATCTACTGGTCCCAACTAAGCAATGCACATACCACAAAATATGTGTGAAAAATTGAGAACAAAGACCATGAGAAATTTGGTCTAGGACTACTACTATTAACATTGCTTGCACAGACAAGCTTCAGAGAAATCTGAACCTCCCCTGTTGAGGAAAGGCTCACCAATGATCCCACAACCAATGAAGAAAGAACCCTGATCACTAAATCTCTAGCAAGCAGCAGAGAACCACTACATGTCAACCATAACTTTGACACAATTAGACTTGAAGTGAACATACGATCCAAACAATCCTTGGAGCCAAGTACCTCAAACATCAGACAGGACTTAGAACCAGAACAGGAAATACCAGATTTCCTCATTAAAGCATCAGAACTGCATTTATTTGCATTAAGTAGTATGACAAGTATTCAGCAAACAATGACTGCACCCCTGGCTGCACACCCTCTTACTGCACCTCTCCAGATTGGAAGTGCTACAATCTTCACCATGATGATGCACCCCATGCAGCAAGCATCATAACCACCTGCTTACCAACCTAGTGGCAGTGGTGGCAGTGGTGGAGGTGGTGGAGGAGGTGGCAGCAGACCACCAGCTGGTGGGCAACCCACCATGGGACAACCTGTGGGGCCACCAGGTGGCAGAGCACCAGGCAGAGGTGGAGGCAGTCCTCCAGGACCTGCCCCCACAGCCACTGCAGCACCAGCCATGGCCACACCATCACCACAAAATGGGAGCTAAAGCTTGAATGGAAGTCTGCCAGTGATGTTTAATGGCATGTGCAGCAAAAGTGACATGTTTATTCAAGAATTCTCCCTATACTACATGGTTAACAGGAACCATAAAGCCATGAGAGTGCCATATAACAAAATATTGATGTGCCTCACCTACATAAAAGGACCCAAGATAAATGATTGGGTTTGCACATGCATGGCCAAGCTAAACAAACAAATTGCCCAAGGCACAGACCCTGACAATGAAGACCTCTGGACCAACTTCAGGAGGCTCTTCTTAAGCACATTCACTGACATAACTAGAAAAGAAGATGCAGTTCAACAACTGCTGAACCTGAACATGAAAGGAGATGACTTAGACAGCTATATCTCTTCCTTTGAACACCTTGCACAGACTGCAGGATGGGAACACAACTCCCAAGGAACCATCTACATCTTCAAGAAAGGACTGAAATCAGGACTGGAATGCACAATCATGGAGAGAATGTTGCCACACCCAGTCACATTTGACAATTGGGTCAATGCCACCCACAAACAGCATGCCACATATGTGGAGACACATGCAACATGGGGGACAACCTATAGCAACCAGAGAGAAGACTGCAACAAGTGGAAATGAGCACTTGGCAGCAGTAATTGGAACCAGCAATGCCGCCATGATCCAAATGCCATGAACATTGATGCAGTACAGATGATGCCCATGACTGATGATGAAAGGAAGAAGTTATGCACCAAAGGGCACATCAGGTTTTTTACATTTTTCTTGTAAGGGCTTGTACAAGCTTGTACAAGCTTGTACAAGCCCTAAATGCCACAAGCTGAAAAGCAAAACCAGCTATGTTCAATTTTCCACAAATTGAGATTTTCTTTTGCTTGACAAGCTTAAAAGATGGCGAGATTTAAACATGAATAGTTTCCCAGTGTCAATTTTCGTCAACATCTATTATTATTATTATTATTATTATGTTTATAATAATTTATGTACAAAAATTGTAGCTACAGAATAGGAAATGAAAGAAAAAACGACCCACTACTGCTGCCACTGCCACCCCTAATGCCATTATCGCACTCCCACTGCCACCACATCATGCCACTGCTGCCGCTGCATTGTGCCCCCATTGCCACCACATTGCACCCCCATTGCCACTGCCACACCCCCATTGCCGCCACCATCGTGCCCCCATTGCTGCCACCATCATGCCCCCGCCCCCGCTGCCGCCGGCGTTGCGCTGCCACTGCCACCGCCGCCACTGCCACCAGCACGCGTGCCGGAGAGCATCAAAGATGGGATGGGGAGGAGGGTGCTCATGAGCCAGTCCAGCCAGTGTACGATGAGGAAGGCATGGAGCGGGGCAAATGCCTCTGCGTGCGGCACAATGAGGGGCATGACAGGGATGGTGAGCATGCCGTTCGAATGCATTTGTGCACACGAGACGGGGATATGTGGGATGTGCGCGCAGTTCGTGGCTAGGACGATGTGGTGTGTGTGCATGGGGACAAGGAAGACGGCATCTGAGATGGGGTGCTTGGAGGATGGGCTCAATTGAACAGGCTAGGATGTGTGTTGGGAGTGTGCCACGTGTTGGGGCAATGTCAAAGGATGCAGGTAGATGGGTGCGTGGGAGCTGTGGTGGTACCTGGGCCACATTAACTGAGGCCATTAGTCTGCCAAAAAAAAAAGTGAACAAAAAAAGAAAATTACACAGTCAGTTGAATAAAAAAAGTGAGAGTAGGGAGCTAGATGCACTCTTCTCCTCATGTGTGAAGGCCTTTTCAAATATACTCAAAAGGCACTGGCCCTGCTCAATGTGAGTTCAAGTTCATGTGTGAGGCCTTTGTGAAAAATGTTCAACTTGTCACATGTCACATGTTACACCTCACGCAGCACTCGCATGAGTTGACTTTTTTTTCTAAGTCAAACCCAATTCTCCTTCTACCTGCAAGAGAGACGACCTGGCAAGGACACTAGAATCCTAACATTCGTGCAGCTGCCTGCTGACCATGACGTGCTATCGTTTTTGGCTGTCCATCTGAGCCCTTTCCTTCAGTACAGGACAAGCATTGCATGCTTTTCATGGGGCTTTCAGGGCCTCTAGGAATGGAGACTTGGGCAGGTGTGGGCATGGAAGTGAGTGCTCTTCAATGATATTGCCCTGATACTCACTCTTGTGAGTGCACTGGTTATTCCCAGGGCTGCACCAACCCCCAGGGGCGATATTCATGGTCCCTACAGCGCGACAGCCCCAGCCTTTCAAGGACACATATCACATGCCCACATCTCGTGCAGGGCCATGACACCGTGGGGACTCATGTGGCACTTCAACAATACCCTCGCACTACCCACCTCAGTATTACAATGATTGGCATGGTGCGGGCCTGCACTAAAAGGTCTGTCCTTTTTCTTTCCCTTTCTTTCCTTTTTTTATTATTAACCTCCCCACACCACCATTCCATAGGTCATGACTTTGCAGTGAACACCTTGCTCTCGCAGCAGCAGGGGCAGCAGCAGGGGTGGTGTGGTGGCAGCAATGGCAGGGGCGCCAGGTGGCATCAACACTGGCAGCGGTGGCATCAACACTGACAGCGGCCGCAGTGACACCAGTGGCGGCAGAGGCGACACCAGCAATGGCAAGGGTGGGGGCACCAGCATAACGATGGTGGGGACCCAGCAGCGATGGCGACGAGGGCACCAGCAGTGGCAGTGGCAGTGACATCAGCAGTGGCAGAGGTGACACCAGCAACAGCAACACCAGCAACACCAGCAATGGCAGCGGCGGGGCACCAGCACGATGATGATGGGGCCAGCAGCGATGGCGACAAGGACATCACCAGCAGCCGCAGTGATGGTGGTGGCACCAGCACGACAGTGGGGGCCCAGCAGATGGCAACGGGGGCACCACCGGCGGCAGTGGCGTCAACACCAGCAGCAGTGGTGGCATCAACACTGGTGGTGGTGTCAACATTGGCAGTGGTGTCAACACCGGTGGCAGCATCAACACTGGCAGCAGCGTCAACACTGGCAGTGGTGTCAACACCAGTGGCAGTGTCAACACCAGTGGTGGTGTCAACACTAGCAGCGGTGTCAACACCAGTGGTGGCATTGACACTGGCAGCAGGGATGCCAGCAGCGGCAGCATCAACAAGAGCAGTGGTGATGTTGGCAGGAGTAGCAGGGGTGTTGGTGGGAATAGCAGCAGTGTCAGTGGGAGGTGCAGTGACATCAGCAGGGGGAGTGGCAGCATCAGCAAGAGGACCGGTGGTGTCAGCAGGAGCGGGAGCGGCAGTGCAGGTGTGGCCACCTCCTATTTTTCATTTTCATTATTAGATTATTTAAACTTGTCTATAGAATACTATACTTGTTATGGTTATGGGGTTATCTTAATTTAATATGAATCTTGCACACTTGCCATGCTTGTGAAACTTGTCAGTGCTTGCCAACTTGTGTGACAAGCTGACAAGCCCCAAAAGTGGCAAAAAGACCACAAGTTTTTTGTCATCTTGGTGATGCCAGTGGTTCTTCTGCAAGGCACAAGGCCACATGTCAAAAGTGTGCCCCAAGAAAAGAAACCAGCCACACACTGGAGATTCTGGACCAAGCAAGCCATGTGGCCAGATGATGGCATGCATGGCTAAAATAGAAGAGACTGAGGATGTCACCCTGGTCAATGCAGCCTATAAAATGCTTAACAACATGAGCAAAGAAGACAAATCTGACCTTTTGAACTGAATGATTATCAATGACCAGGATTTTTAGATGGGCCTGATCACACAGCCATGATCAGGGCCCTAGCTATGAGAGTGAACTCAGTATACATCAGTACAAAGAACACCTTAAATATACCAATTTCTTTTCAAAGTACACTTCAAATGGCTGATGCACATGCACTCATTGATAGTGGCATGATGGAAAACTTTATCAATTATTGAATGGTGATGCAATGGCACCTCCCCATGTGACAACTAAAAATCCCTTAACAAGTGATTAATGTAGATGGAACTGACAATAGAAGAGGAATGATTAAGGAAGCCTGTATTCTAAGGATCAGGCAAGGAAGGAAACACAAACTACAAAAATTCTATGTAACAAACCTAGGCAACAACCACATCCTTCTTGGCTATCTGTGGCTCTGTGCATTTAACCCAGACATTGATTGGGAGCAGGGAATGGCAGGAGAACTGGTCCAATTTCAAACCATACCATTTTCCTGGAAGGTGTGGCATGATCAAGAAAGAGGCACTAAGGCAGCAACAATTGCACACACCAACTTTGCACAAGAATAGGCAATAGAGGCAAGCAAGAATGAACAAGAGCAGGATGTTCCCATATTGCCCAAAGAATACCAAAGGCACACAGTCATGTTTTTGAAGGATGCCATGAAGCAGTTCCTGCTGTCCTGGCCTGAAGACCATGTGATTAAGCTAAAGCCAGATGTGCCAGCCACAATAAACTGTAAAATCTACCCCCTATCAAAGGTAGAGCTGCAAGCAACACAGAAATTTCTAAAGGACAATAAAGAGCTAGGGTACATTGAGGAAGGGGAATTGCCTTGGTCAAAACCCTGGTTTTTCACCCACAAAAAGGATGGGATGCTGCACCCATTACAAGACTATCATGAAGTGAACAAATGGACCATGCATGGCATCTACCCCATACCAAGAATAGAGCAGATCCTTGAGGAACTAGAAGGAAAAGAACTATTTATAGCCCTTAATATCCAGTGGGGCTACCGTAACATGCAGATCTGACCAGAGGACAGATGGAAAGCCACATTCAAAATGCCATATGGGCTATACCTTCCAAATGTCATGTTCTTTGGCCTCATGAACTTGCCAGCAACCTTTTGAAGGTTGATGAACTGCATCTTTGCACCACTGAAGAGAAGATACCCTGGGTTGTTATTTGTTTACATGGATGACATACTAATTGCAATGCCTAAGGACCTGGTGCTGCACTGTGAAGTAGTGCACATGATGCTGGACCTCTTGGAACAAGAATTGCTATTCCTCAAATTATCAAAGTGCCAATTCAAGCAAGAAACCATCAATTACCTAGGGATAGTAGTGGAGCACAGGACCATCAGGATTAACCCCACAAAGCAAGATGGCTTGGTGGCATGGCTGTGGAAGCTGACATTGGTAAAGCAAGTGCACTCAGTGCTAGGAGTCTTTAGCTATCATTGTGCCTTCATCCCAGGATATGCACACATCACTAGGCCAATAAACTTGCTGTTGAAGAAGGACAAGCCATTTGAATGGACAGACAAATGCACAGGAGCAATGGAGAAGCTCATCCACATGGTAACAAGTAACCCAGTTCTCCAGTGACCAGACTACAAGTTGCCATTCTTCCTGGAAGTGGACACTTCCCAGTTTGCCATGGGAGCCATCCTAGCTCAAAGGGATGCCCATGGATGCCTGTGACCTGTGGGGAATGTTTCCCACTCCTTTACACCAGCAGAAAGAAACTATGATATCCATAACCGAGAACTGCTTGCAGTGGTGCAAGGGCTGCAGGCATGGCAACACATCCTCTTGTCAATGGAGCACCCTATTACAGTCTACATTGATCATGCCAATCTGCAGTACTACCGCCACCTGCAGCATATTAACAGGTGAGTGGCAAGGTACCTGGGTGACCTGGCAGACTACAACTTTTTACTGGTGCACAAACCCAGAAAGAACAATCACACAGACCACTTGTCCCAATGATCAGACTTTGATAAAGGTGTAAATGACAATTCAGATGTGATGGTGCTGCTGGAGCACCTGTTCACACAAGCTACAGAAATCATCAATCTAGAGCAAGAGGTGTGTGAAGTGCAAAAGGAAGAACACCAAATGAAGGAATGTTATGATCTCACCTATGGACTGCCTGGACCATTTTTCCTTTATGATGATATGCTTACCTCTCTGCTTACTGTACATGCTGACGACTGCTGACTGATACTGACTCATGATAACTTGTGCTGACTGCTGCACTCTGCAGTCAGCTACTATACTTAGCTCCTGACTCATCTCAGTACTATACTTAGAATGGACTGACTCACCATTGCCATTGTGACTCAGATGGTAACTTCTATGATATTCTGTATGATTCTATAGCCTGATCACATGTGAGATACCCTTATCACATGCAAGTGTACCTGTAGCCCTATATAAGGGCCCTACTTTACCTTGCCATTTTGCTTCATCACTCAGCATCCTTGCTTTGCTCTCACACTCCTCTAAGTCGGCTGTAACAACTTAGCTCTGAGCCAGTTTGTCACAAGACCCACACGACTTAGCGCTCTACTCCAAAGATCTAGCTTATCCTCTTACATCATTGAGACCACAGAAAGTGTCTCACTCAAGATCACATGTCAGTAATGTTGAACTGGCAACATATGAGGGCTGGATTCAGTATAGAATCTAGACTGGCCCGGATCACTCCAGACCTAATCCAGAAGTATGACAAATACCATTATGTGAAACTACATTAGGAAGTATGCATGTCACATTAGGTCACGTCACACATGCCCACATGTATAAGTAGACCCCCATTTCTTGTCTAAAATACAAGTGGTCTTTCACCCACTACTACCATAAGTACAAGTAAGAGTCTAATTACTAAGTCTCCACTGAGTATACCTGTCAGCTGCGCACTACCTGCTGCGCTACAGGTTATGGGCCCTGGTAGCCCTTATTGTGCCTTTGCTAGGCTGCATTTGGATTGAGTGGCTGCAATATTTTGCAGACCTGTTGTAGTGTTAGGGAATTCCCTGCACTCTTCGATCCTACTGTGCCATAAGCATAAGAGCTGCATGTGTACCATGTGAGCACGTGCTCTGCTGCATAATTGCGCAAGCACTGTGAGCTGCAATAGTGCTGCATATTTGCACACCGTTAGCGCTAAGGTACATACTGGCCTAATATAGGTTGCACATCTCTGCGTGCCACACATATTTAGCCTTTAAGGTATACTACCAGTGGAAAAACGAGCTTTGCCCCGAATGTGCCATGTAATGTGATTGCGCACGTAAGGCAGAGGGCCTAGACCTGAAGGCTTTATTTTTCTGGTTGTTGCGCTTTGAAAAACAAGTGCTGATTAAGTGTGTTTCACTAGACCGCAACAAATTTTGCAAATATGTCTAACACCCTCACACAACTCATACCCCTTTTGGATGGCACCAACTATCAACTTTGGGCCAAGCAGATGAGCGCATACCTCAAGTCACTTGACTTGTGGGAAATCACTTCTGGCATGGAACCATATCCCGCCGTTGCTGATCCTGCTGCTATTACACCTGCAGAACAAGTCCTGATTAGAGCGTATGATAAAGAGTCTAACCGTGTGATGGGAAACATCATCTTGCACGTTACTCCTACCATACAAGACAAATTAGCCACCCAGAATGCTCGTGAATCCTGGGAGACATTAAGGACAGATTATGGCACAGTAACCGCCTCAAATCTGTTCCATGACTTTAAGAAGGCTATGACCTTCAAGCTTGATCCCTCCAAGTCACCTGTGCCCCAATTTGAATATTTGGAGGCAATATACACGCGCATGGGAAATGAGCGCATCCATGTGCCTGGATTTATCCAAGCCATGATGGTCATGACTGCGCTACCCACTCAATGGGAGACGCAGATTGTCCCTGCTGTCATAAGCACTGGGCGCATTGTCGCTTTAAGTTTGAACACTGTAAAAACACATGTCTTGACGCATTGGCAAGCAGACCAAACCAGAAAGACTGGAAAGGGACAGTTTGATAACAAACAGTCAGCCAACAAGCTTAGCGCAATTAAGCACAAGCGTGATGGCGATCCTTCCTATCAAACTCAAAAAGATAGGAAAGGAAAGGGAAGAGTGCCGCAAGGCAATCAACCCTATCAGTCCCAACGCCAATCTCCTGGCTATGGATCTAAGCCAAAGCAGCATGGAAAGCGTGGAGCCGGTGGAAAGAAGAAGTGCAAAAGTGATCATGATCACGTACACTTCGCTTCGCAAGCTTCTGTGCCTGCCCCTTGCACACACATCATTGCTTCTATTGGCGCACATGGAATTACCAAGCGCACAGTCATTGAGGCACAAATGCCTCATGTTGCAAACCCACAGCCGCCTGCCTCCTTTAATGAGGCAATGCAGCTTGCAGATGAAATAGGTGCCACTAAGACACCTCACGTCGTCAAAACCCTTGAGCAGCGCATTACCATGCTGCAGCACAAGCAAGGTGGTTATATGACCACTAGACCCCGCCGCACAGGACCCAGCAGTGGATCCTACATCTTTACGGTTAGCGACGATGAAAGCAGCGATGATGAAGGTGTGCAGCTACCTTCTGACTATGAAAGCAGTGTTGCTACTACCCTTCCAGTAGAGCAAGTGTCTCGCGTCGCCACACCTAATCGTGAGCAGACCCCTGACTTCACACAGGCATATGTGGACCCAACCCCCAACCGTCCACTCCCGCGTGTAGCCAGTGACACTGTCAGCCTTGCCGCTGACATCTCTAAGGAAGATTGGGACCTCTCTGAGCAGATGGATGCAGAAATGCTGGGCTGTGCCCAGACATATGATCTTTTTGGCGACTATGGCTCTGACGGGCAAGTCTTGCCTTACACTCAAAAGCATATTACTAATCCATTGCCTGCAGAATGCGCATGGATGACTGAAGTGGACTGCAGTAGTATTGTAAAATATATGCACTCCTGTCCTTCTGTAAATTGCTCTGAATGTAAAAGTCGTATTATGCACACTCTTGCAAACCCAATGTGGTTACTTGATAGCGGAGCTTCCTCTCATTTTACCTTTGCAATGAGCGACTTTATTGATTATCACCCAGTGGAAGTGAAATCAAAAGTCATAACTGCCTCTAAACCCATCTTTATTGAAGGGAAAGGCACTGTATTGCTGAGACATCGCATTACACATAAGGGAAAGACGTGGCTGCATACCACACGCCTGTTTCCTGTGTTTTATATATCACAGTTAACTACACGTCTTCTATCCCTTGGAGCTTTCTTACAGCAAGGTCTTAGCGTTTATGGGAACGCTAAGAAGATATCTCTACAAGTAGCTGGTGCTTCACCATTGCTACAATGTATCATGCTTAAACCACACAATACAATTTATTGGCTTGCAGCGCAATTACCTGACGCTAAAAGCATACACACAGTTTATACTGTGGACTATGAGTTAATGCATAGACACTTTGGTCACCCTTCTAAGGATGTACTACGTCATGCTTCTCATCGCACTAAGGGATTCCCCAAAGGAATTGTCTTCACAGACAAACTACCCATTTGTCGCAGATGTGCACAAGGGAAAATGCCTTCTAAGTCATTCCCGCCATCTGAAATGCGTGCATCTAAAGCATTTGAGAAGGTTCATTCCGATCTCAAAAGCTTTCCTGTGGATTCATACCACAAATATAAATATTTCATCAGTTTTGTAGACAATTACACGTCTTACGCCTGGATTGTTTTGTTGCGCACAAAGGCTTCGGCTATTAGCGCACTCAAACAATTTCTTGCTATGGTTAAAAACCAATACAGCACCACGATCAAACAGTGGATGTCTGATGCAGGAGGTGAATACAAATCTAATGAGTTTATACGCACACTAAAAGACAATGGAATAAAAGTCATGCAAAGCGTACCATGCAACCCCCAGCAGAATGGTCGCGCAGAGCAATTCAATCGCACTTGCATGGACAAAGCTCAGGCTATGCGACTTGAAGTGTGCATACCTGATTCCTGGTGGGAATTTGCCATTGAACAAGCTGTTCACTGCTACAATAGGACTCCTGTGCAACGCCTTAAATGGTGCACACCATATGAAGCATTGAATAGAACGGCACCAGACATTTCACATTTGTGAGTCTTTGGTTGTGCTGCATACGTGCACCTTCCAGAAGACATGCGCCCTAATAAACTAGCTCCCAAGTCTGAGCTTATGGTTTATCTAGGTGCGGTAGAAGGTATCAAAGGCTACCGCTTTATGTGCATCGCAAATAATCATCTTTACACAGCTGCGACAGCGCTGTTTGATGAAAGTCTGTTTCCCAAGTGCAAAACTGCTAAGACGCGTCCTACCACGCGCTTGCAAAAGCCAATATCTAAACAACCACCAGTTGAACCACCTGTTGGTGATGATGATGAGACGCCTTACAAGCCTAAGCCTCATCAACCTCTGTTACCACCCCCTGCATCTAGTTCTTCTGAAGAGGAAAGTGAAGATGATGATGAAAGTGACGATGATGACAGTGATGCAAATGATGATGATGATGCAGATGAAGATGATGCAGCGAGATCGCGCACACCTTCACAGCACACACCCTCACCACGCACACCACCTCCTCGCACACCCTCTCTTCCTCTTGCACCTCCTTCTCCAGATAGGGAGTCACCTCCTCCCAGACCTGAGCGATCTCCTTTGCAATCACATGTGCCATTACCAGCACCATTACCACGGAGATCTGAAAGACTCAGGCGCATACCCACATGCCCTGATAATGTCTACGGGGATAGGCCCCCTACAACAATTATTCGAGACATTGAGAGGACACCAAATTGGAGGCGGACATTGGAATTTGAACAGGGTAGCTCCTGTCGAATTCCTGGAGGCATTCCTTTTCCCTCTAGGGAAGGAACACCCGCTCCAACTGAGGGTACCCCTGCAGGCTCACACCGTGGTACACCTCGCGAAAGCCCTAGTCCATCTCATTCAGAAGGCCATGTGGAAGATTTATTATACACCCTAGCGCAGGAAGGGGGAGTAGAGTTTCTGGATCACATGCTCACCAAAAGCTGTACCACCAGATCCAGTATCACCAGATATCTCTAAGATAAGAGAATGGTCCTATAAGGACATACAGCGCATGCCTAAGGCGCAACAACAGGATTGGAAGACAGCTTGCAAGCAGGAGTTAGACTCACTCCGTGCGCAAGACATCTATGATCTAGTGGATCCTCCGCCAGGGAGGAAAATCATTAAAAACAGATGAGTCTTTGACCTTAAATCTGACGGTCGCAAAAAGGCTCGCCTTGTCGCTAAAGGCTTCTCACAGAAAGAAGGCATTGATTATACAGACATATTCTCGCCTGTAGTCAGGTTTGAGACAGTATGCCTCATGCTCACGCTAGCAGCGCTTGAGAACTGGCACATGGAGAGCGTTGATGTCAAAACTGCCTTTCTCTATGGAGAACTAGATGAAGAGCTCTATATAGAGCAGCCTGAAGGCTTCGTGACTAAAGGCTAAGAGCATAAAGTATTGCGATTGAAGCGTGCCATATATGGTCTTAAGCAAGCAGCTCTGCAATGGTGGAGAGCGCTAGACAAGTCCATGGCGAAGCTAGGATTCAAACGCCTTGAATCAGATGCTGGTATCTTTGTCTTAATGACAAATGGAGAACCAACAGTCATTGTAATCGTCTATGTGGACGATGCAATCTTTATGGGACATGACATCTCCCAAGTATTGGAAGCCAAATCCCGCTTCATGAAAGTATGGGAATGCCGCGACCTTGGTATAACTAAGGAGTTCCTGCGCATGCGCATCATAAAGAGTGAAGGAAGAGTAACTGTTGACCAGACTTCCTATCTCACAAAGGTGCTGCAATGCTTTGGTATGCAGAATGCACGCAGTGCACCCACTCCATTACCAATGGGCTATGTACCCGCTCCTAATAGCAAACCAGTGGATGAAAAGATACACCACAAGTTTCAGCAAGTGATAGGATCGCTCCTATACATTATGTTGGGCACATGCCCAGATATTGCATATGTGGTCACTAAGCTATCACAGTTTGCCGCAAACCCCACACAAGTGCACCTAGACAAAGTGCTATATATTTGCCGCTACTTAGTCGGTACTCCTGACTACAGCATTGTCTATGAGCAACATGGTGGTGGAATATGCACATGGGCTGACTCTGATTGGGGATCTGATTCCGCAACGTGCCGTTCCACTACTGGCTACATGATTAAGTTAGCTGGTGGGATTTTCAGCTGGAATTCACGTGCGCAGAAGACAGTTGCACTGTCTTCTACTGAAGCAGAGTACAT
Organism: Russula sp. MG48; assembly: GCA_003313725.1. Taxonomy (NCBI): domain Eukaryota; kingdom Fungi; phylum Basidiomycota; class Agaricomycetes; order Russulales; family Russulaceae; genus Russula; species Russula sp. MG48. The sequence goes on along the minus strand of QLOS01002889.1, from coordinate 26,016 downwards.
GTCGCTCTCTGACACAAGCAGACAATGTGTATGGGTCAATTCTCTCCTAGAGAACTAGGATTAACTCTCGCACCTATACCACTCTGCGGTGACAACCAAGGAGCCATTTTTATGGGCTCTAACCCAGTTCAGGAAAGGCGAATCAAACACATTGATATATGCTATCATTATATTTGCCAAGCACTGAGCAAGGGTCAGGTTGAGCTATTCTTTGTCGATGGCACAGAAAATCCAGCAGACATGCTTACCAAAAACCTTGGACATGTCAAATTCCTAAAGTTTAGGAGTCAACTTGGGTTAGACTTCACGTCACCCAATAAAACAGTTGCTAGCAACTGAGTAGTCATAAGTGCATGACGGTCACGGTTGCAGAGACAGACAGGCACAGCTGCACAGACAGCCTTACCTGGATAGAAATATTCAGAAAGTGCTGTGGTTGATGCATAAATGCAGCACGCTGTGCATGGTAGCCTTTGGACACTATGCATGGGCTTCATACCCTTGTTACATTCACTTCCTTTGTGCTACTTTACTTTAGTTGTTAGATGTGCCCAATGCGTTGTATATTGCTCTTTGGAGTGTCAGAACAACGCTCCAGAGGCTGTTTCCTTATTTGGTTAGTTAGATTAGCTTAGTCAGGTTCATATTTACTGCAGAGGAGCGCACTTTTACCTTAGTCTTATTCACTCCTCTGCAGGTTAGTAGTTTACTATCTCACTCTTCAAATACAGTCTTATTCACTCCTCTGCAGTCCCCTTGGTCCTCTGTGACTCAAGGGCCCTTCTAATCTCGGAACACAACAACCCTTGCATGTGCTATTACCTTCCAAGTCTCTCTCGGTCCAGACAATGCGACGGCAGAACAATGGTCGTCGATCTTCAGGACTGGATAACAATGTTGTCCATCTTGTGGATGGCCCCAGAAATTTCCAGACCATTGCCCACGGCTCTTGTGCAATGCAGCAGACGGGTTCTTCCCCTTCCAGTGCAGCTATCCACAGAAATCTGGATGACGCAGAGCTTCTGCACCTCTCCAACCTTGGAACCAGTGCACCCTGACAAAATAAGAATGGTTTCTCATCACTGCATTCTTTGTGCATGGAAATTCACTTCTGCACCTCCAGATAATGGAGTGCTTGTCCCGCACACATGTGCACACGACCCTCATGACCTTGCAATCATGACTACAAATCACTTCACACTTGCCAAGTGCACATTCACTGCAGCACTACGCAAACACACCTGCTGGTGCGCATTTTACTGCTGCACTTAGCAAGGGGGAGTGTTGAACCGGCAACATATGAGGGCTGGATTCAGTATAGAATCTAGACCAGCCTGGATCACTCCAGACCTAATCCGGAAGTATGACAAATACCATTATGTGAGACTACATTAGGAAGTATGCACATCACATTAGGTCACGTCACACATGCCCACATGTATAAGTAGACCCCCATTTCTTGTCTAAAATACAAGTGGTCTTTCGCCCACTATTACCATAGTACAAGTAAGAGTCTGATTACTAAGTCTCCACTGAGTATACCTGTCAGCTGCGCACTACCTGCTGCGCTACAATTACCTCGTCTGCAATATACACTCCTTGAGTCCTTGTGCCCTCATACATCAACATCCTGAACATCTATGCTGTGAGTCACAGACTTACTTTCCCAAACAGCAACTATTGATCTCCCTCTGTCAGTTTGCGAATGTTCAGTGGGTCTGATAGACTATTGAAGGTGAACACTACCTTACCTACTTTGTACAGTGGCACTTCTTGGGGCACAAAAGGCAGAAACAAAGTCAGCACAGACCTGGGTATTGTCAAGGCAAGCAAAGGTGAGAACGTGGTTGAAGTGGAATTGCCAAAGGCCAAGAAGGACATTAATGTGGGATACAAGGATGTGATACATGTGTTGTCAACCAAGCCACTTAAAGAGAAGGTGGACATTGTGACCACTCAGGAGGATTACTACCACAATTTCCAGACAAAGTATGCTCTACTTTCAAGTTTTTGGTGGGGCTGATACTTATCTGGCATGCATTGTGTTGATGGCCTGGGTGCTTTCAAACGTGAGTAGTCAGTTCATACTCCCCCAGCATGTTAACAGTGCTGATAATGTTCTTTCATTCTTTTCAGGCCTTGTTAGTTGCCATTATTCTGACCTCCCTGCTGCACATTCCCACTGACAGGCAACCTCCTGCCACTGCCTGCACCACACAAGCACAGCCTGCACCATGCAATGCCCCCCACCAAGCGCATTTGCAGACCCCATTCCTGAAGCTCCTTCCTTGCCCTGCCTGTGTGGGTGTTGCCACTCTGCTTGAACCCCACAATATTTTCGACTCAGATTGGCATGGTCTGGGTGTGCACATGTGGGTGTCAAGCTCACATTGATGGTGCAGGTGGTGGCTGACCCAAGTACACAAAGAAGTGCACCAAGTATGACTGCATGGACAGTACACTTGTGCAGATATTAGCCCAGATTGAGGAATGAGTATGTTTTTTATGTTGCTGTGCTCTGAAGGCACCTAACCTTGCCCAGCAATGTGCTGAGTATGAACACCTGCAGTCCAAGGCAGCCCAACTCGCTTCTCAGCTCACAGATGCTCCTGCAGGGTGTGATTCCAGTGCTTCCACAGCTACTGATGTTTCCCAACACCTCACGAAGACAAGATCACTAGGTGACAGGACCCAATGATCCCCTCAGATGAGGAACTGGAAGCTGATGAAGGCACTGTGCCCTCTGACAGTATTGATAAGGTTATCACCAATCACCTCATACTCTTCCGTAGCATCCCAATGCCACAGGCACAGAACCAGAAGTTGTTCAGCATCATTCACAAGATGGGTGCCAAGATGGAGGTGGGGAATGTGAGTATCACAGGGCACTCAAGAAAGAGCAAGGTGAGGCAGTGTGCAAAGTGCATAAAGTTATTACTACGCCACAAGAGCAGCTCGAGGTGCAGCACCATGCATGCGACATCAAGATGCAGGCGTTCATCAAGGAGCATGACTCCCTCAAGGTGCTCATCACATGGGTGGAGCATGGCAATTCTGGGAAGGACTCACATGGCCAAGTGAATGGAACTGCTTCTGACTTGGATATAGCAAAGGAGCTCATGGAAATACAGCAACAGTTTGATGTGTATTGGGCTGAGATAGGTGTTGACCCTGTCTGCCTGTGGGAGGACACCATTGCTTCACAATGCGAGATTGCCCAACTCACTGCTCAGCTCGCCAAATCTAATGTGAAATTAGAGATTACTGGAGGTATGTCATGCCAGCTTCTGTCATTTGTGGCATTTTACTGGCAGACAATGCAGATTGCTTCAAGATGTTGAGGAGCAACAGGCACAACTGCAACTTGTATGAGCATTTCACCACCGTGAATATTGAGTGCAATTGTGTCATGGAGGACCTCGTTGCTGTGAATGGCAAGATGGATCAGCTGCGTAACAAGTGTGCAAACTTGCAAGCTGAGAAAAGGATTTGGGAGGTGAGGATTGCATGACTTGGGACTTTGAAGCTCGGAATGGTGCTGACCTGGTGCAGAGTGTGGAGAGCTGACTTGTTGAAGAGGATAAGGTGTTGTCTATGGGGTGCTCCCACTTGTCCAACCTCATGGCAAATGTTCAGAAGATGCATGATGACATTGAGCATTTGAGTGAGAATGACTGACATCAACTCAAGAGTCAGATTCAGCTCAAGCATTAGAGGTTCGTAGCTATTTGAGATCTCACATCCTTGACCAATAAGGGGCTAACACCTCCCCAACAAGCTGGTGTTCAGGCTGAAGGTAGGGTTGCAGGCTTGGCAGCAGTATGCACAGCAGCAGAAGCAGGCACACTGTGTAATGAGTGGGTGCACAGGTTATCAGCAATGATGATGCTCTCCCCCTCCCTTGTCCAATGCAAGCCAGAGGGGTTGTTCACATCCCCTGTGCACCACCTCACGAGGACTGACGAAACACACATGCCCCCTCTCAATCCTGGCATGTGCCTGGCTGTGTGTCATGACTTTTCACCCTTTTTACCATCCTATTGCGCCACCGATTCATGCCTGACCCACACCTGTGCATGCCTGGCTAGCCTAGAGCCTTGGCTTGGTTCATTCACGCTTTCCACCTTCCTTTTATGGTAATCCGGACCGCCCAGACCGCTGCCAACTCTGCCATCTTATCACGCTTACTCAGATCTCCCACACACGCACATATGGCAGTAGAGCTGCACCCCACCACATTTATTGCCATATCTCACACCCCTCTTGACCGCACCTTGCCAGACTCCGTGCCTGGCCCGACCAGACCCCCGCGCCATTGCCCCCGCATTTCTGTACATGCCACATTCGTGCCTGAATTACTGTACACTATCTGCCTCATGCCCCCTTTGCCACTTCTATCTTGCCTTCTGATGTTCCGCACTGTACCACGTGACCTGTAGAGCATTCCAGGTCTTATTACTGTATGCCTACTGATTCCTGACTGTGTCCCACATCTGCCTTGTGACCGCTTTCTTGCTTTCCTACTTGGTGCCACTTATATCATTGCACACGCCGCTGATATCATTGCCTGCGCCACTTAGTTCATTGCCTATGCCACTTCTATCATTGCTTACTGATGCTCCGAGCCACCTTGCCATTGCCAGTATATAGACTAGGTATCTCGCGCCCTGATACCTTATGCTTGACTTGATCTGAATACCAGTGTCTTTGTCTGCCTGCCCCTGCTGCCTGTGCATTGCTGCGCACATCTGCTTGCCTCTTTAAGTCATCTGGGGTACTTCTGAACCCTAGCTGAACCCCTGTCAGTGTGTGCCACACATAAGGGGACCCTCTGTGCATGTTGGTCTAAACCCGAGTAGCACTAGCCACGCGTGTCAATAGGAACAACACACTGGGTCGTAACACTGTGGTATGATGGCAACATTAGTAGCAGGCATCGTGTGACAAGCAGCGGAGGCAAGAGTGCACATGGCATGGGTGTGAGATTGTGAGTGCATGGCCCAGTGGTAGTATGCACAGCAGCAGAAGCAGGTGTGCCACAGGCGTGTGGGTTATCAGCAATGATGATGCTCTCCCCCTCCCTTGTCCAACGTGAGCCAGAGGGGGTTGTTCACATCCCCTGTGCACCACCTCACAAGGACTGATGAAACACACACGCCCCCTCTTAATCCTGGCACATGCCTGGCTGTTACCCTTTCTTTCCCTTTCACCCTTCTCTTTACTCCCCTTTCCCATTCTCTAGTTGCACTACCTCCATGATGTCTCAAACCCACGACCCCAGTACGATACCAGACTCACGTGACTCGTTAGGAAGCTCGCTCCCGCGCCCACTCTCTATATAAGGTAGCCTAGACTGTGACTGCCTCTCTAGGCTTGTTCTCTTTGTGCCAATACCGAGCTACGCTCTGGCCCTTGGTGGCTATCGTATTCCCCTCTCATCTTGTGAACCCTCAGATCCTCAGGCCGATTGCCTGACTTGATGCCCCTGCATTGAACCCTTGACTTAGGGCTGTGCGCATAAGGGGACCGCCACTACTCGCGTCCCTAGTTACGAGGGACTAGCAGTGTCTGAGTCAGCTCCATAGACTCAGCGAACAGACCGACCTCGATACGCTCAGAGCTCGAGCGTAACACTGGCGGTGGTATGACGGCAACATCAGTAGCAGGCATCGTATGACAAGTGGCAGAGGCAAGAGCACACATGGCATGGGCATGAGATCGGGAGTGCATGGCCTGGCAGCAGTACACACAGCAGCAGAAGCAGGTATGCTGCATAATGAGTGGGCACACAGGTTATCAGTGATGATGATGCTCTCCCCCTCCCTTATCCAATGTGAGCCAGAGGGGGTTGTTCACATCCCCTGCGCACCGCCTCACAAGGACTGATGAAACACACATGCTCCCTCTCAATCCTGGCACATGCCTGGCAGTGGTATGATGGCAACATCAGTAGCAGGTGTTGTATGACAAGTGGTGGAGGCAAGAGTGCACATGGCACAGGTGTGAGATTGGGAGCACATGGCCTGGCAGCAGAAGCTGGTGCCATGCAATGAGTGGGCACATGGGGCCTACTCACATCACCTGCGTGCCCTTATGCATGGTAACTTACTGTGAATAGAATGTAATAATGTAGTTAGTAATGAAATTATCATATTTCTCAAAACCTGTGTGATGACTGTGGGTTTAGGATGTACCCTACCTTTTCAATAGGACACCATGAATTTAGTGGTAACACTGTACCCCTAACCAATCAGGTATGGTGTTTAATGGGTGCAAGAAATTACACCCCATCACACCATACAAATATATACTTTTTATGATAAAAAACTGTGGTTATTATTAAAATCGCAGGTTTCATATCACACCATATCACACTGTGTCACACCATACCACACTGCTGTTATTAAGGGTCAGTTATGTACCCCTAACTGTACGGTTATGGTGTTCGCAGTTAGGGGTACAAACACTCACAAAACTGCCACAGGTGTACCCATGCGGAACACTAGGAAGGATGACTCAGATCTAGTGTTTTAAGGTCCAGTCTATAGGACTGGAAAAAGACCAGGGACTGGACCAGACCAGACTGAAAAAAGACCGGACCATTGGTTGTGGTTGCACCATTTTTGGCCAACTACTGGTTGTGATCTTTGGTTCCCACAGCTAAAAGCTCAACTGTGAAATAACCAGTTGAGACTGGTTTGCAACAGGACCAACACAGCACCCTTCACTGTCAATGCCTGCACACAGTACAATGCACAGTTTCAACTGGCCTGCCTGTGACCAGCCTGTCACATGCCTGCTCAACATGCTGCACCTGCTCCAAGTCAATCCAGATCTGCTGTCTTTCACCATCAACACCTGTGCTGCTCACCCACCTCGAGCACCACCTCAACAGGCCCTCCAGTGCTGCCACTCACATCATTCCTCTAGGCATTGCACTAGCTAGCACACCTGCACACTGCCCACCTGATTCGACCACCACCTCACCTGACTTGATGAGGGTCAGACGGTGGCGCTCACGAGCAGGGCACAAGGTGTGTTACACTGCTTATCACTTCTCAAAGCATTACTGACCAAGACACCCTCTCCCTCACTCCAATGTGAGATGAAGGAATTCTGACTCACCTGTCTCTCTTGCTCTAAAACGGAAGGTTCTTGATGATGCACAGCCCCTACCCTCACTTCCAATGCAAGACGGCAATGACAGCAGCATCACTGGCAGCGGCAGTGGCAACACCTACACCAGCAGCACCACCAGCAGCAGCAGCGGTGGTGACATGGGTGCAGCAGCAGAGGTGACACGAGTTCAGCAGCGGTGGTGACACAAGCTCACCACCAGCGGTGGCGGTGGCAGCACCACACCAGCTGGAGTGGCAACAGTGGCAGCACTGACAGCGACAGCAGCAGTGGGCGACACAACACAAATGCAGCAGCAGCGACACAACATGAGTGCAGTGGTGGCAACACAACACAAGCATAGTGGCAACACCAACACAAGCTCAATGATGGCGGCAGCAGCACTGCACCAACTGCAACACCAGTGGCATCAGCACCATGGCACCAGCAGCAGAGGCAACAAGTGCAGCAGAGGTGGTGGCGGCGGGTGCAGTGGTGGCAGCATGTCTTTAGTTAGATCTACATACATAGTGTATTGTAATGTGTGATTTCATGAAAAGAAACTGGCTGTGTGATCTTTGAATGCCTGTGTACACTACAGTCCTGGTTGCAACTGCAAAAGGACCAGTTGGGACTGGTTATCAACCAGTCCCTGTTGTAAGACCAGTTGCAACCAATTCTTAGCTGCAACTGGACCAACAATGACCAGTCCATAGTAGTTCTGGTCTGGTCTTTGAAAAATTCTGAAAAATATGAACCGGTCCTGGTCCAGGTTGCTGCCAAATAAGGCAAAAGACCAGACTGAACTGGACCTTAAAACACTACTCGGATCGGAGTCATGGGTACTCTGAACCATCTCATTCCAAATGCAGCAGCATGTCTCATGGGCTCTCACCTTACACAGCAGTACAAGCAAGCTGAAGCTGCTGTTTGACCAGCATCAAAGTTCTGATTGTCTCTAGGTTGAGGCATGCATGGCAGAGAGAAATTGTGTTGCAACTTCCCAAAAAGATCCATTCAACAGCAACAGCAGATCCTGCATAGATGAATGAGAATGAGAAAGTGGGAAACATCAGCAAGTGATCAAATAGCAAAAAGAAATAAGTTGTGCACTCACCAGGAATTGAAAGAATATCCCTTGCAAAATGAGAGAGGTTAGGGAACTGTGAGGAGCAACCAGCCCACCATTGCAGCAGATCATAAGAGTCAAAATTTGCACAAGGGAGCTTGAAGTATTCTTGAACCTCATCTGTGAATGCCTGAGGAAGGTTTCTGTAGTGAGATGTAAAATCGACCCTGTGAGGAGACCGGTTCATTGTAGAAGTTAATGCCACAGGAGCTGTGGGAGTTGGGAGTGGTTTGTCATACTTGGCATGAAAATGTGTATGAAGGTGTTCCTTGGTTGTTTTGAGGTGGGTATGGGCATCCCAATTGTTATCACAGTCTGCAAGAAGGCCACTATATGATATTCGAGGATCAAGAACTTATGGAGTTGTTAGTGAGGTAGTGTATCATGATGATAGGATGCAAGATGTATGTGAGGCCCAAGTATAATATGGTGACTCATCAGATTTCCCATAGTAGTCACTGAGTTTCCAATGGGCATTGAGAAGGCCTTGGTGAAGAAGAATGGGAGTGTTGCTTGGGAGTGAGCGAATTGAGTCCTGTAGGCAGTCCTGTAATCCACAGAATATGGCATGTGTCCAAGACAGCATTGGATGCTTTGTTGTCAACATTTGAGTGGTGGCAGATCAAAATGACTTCAGCCAGTGAGCAACAAGTGCTATGGCCTCCCAGTCCTCATCTTGAAGCTTGTTTTTGTGAAGATCCCTATTTTTGGCAACAAAGTTATCCAGGACACTACGATAGTCCATAGCCCAACCTAACAACACATTAGTTTTGTGTCAAAGCATCTTGATAGGTAAAGCCTTATGCAGCATCTGATGTGTAGAGGACCATTATGTCTTTACATCAAGGATGAGCATGGTAGCAGCATGTTCTGAGACCACATTGGATGCTGTGGCTGTTTTCTCTAAAAAGGCATTGGTTTCCTCTAGCCATGCCTCCCATCACTGAGAGCTTGAATGCACAGCTTGAATACTATTTCTGAGCTGAAGTTAACACATATTAGTTCTGAGTCCAACAAATGAAGTCCAGACACAAACCTTGGGTATTGCAGTCAAGACTTCACCAAGGGGAGCCTCCATGTCCACTATGTTCTCTTCTAGCCCCTCAAGGTCACCACCAGCATTGTTGTCATGTGCCCTGTTCAATGGGGCAGTGATGGAGTCTTGATAAGCATCCTTCTTGTCATCTTTGACCACACCAATCACTTTCAAAAGCTAAGTAGATTAGATTAAAAAATTGGAGATCATAAGCATAGTGTTGAAGTACCTCCAGTGCTGCCAAATGGACTGTATGAGGCATGCAGCATATCCTGACATCTGGGGGACTAAACTCAATAAAATCTTGCTGCAACAACATCTCCAGGTGTTCAACCATGGTGTCATTGTTTGAGGCGTTGTCCACGTTGATGGCAACAACCTATGGGTAATCAGTGTTAGCATACTGAAACCAGGAACAACTGAAAGACTTACACAACCCTTGAGACCACAGGTGTTGAGAGTGTCATAGACTGCATGGGCCAAATTCTTGCCTAAATGCTCCCCAACCAGCTCACAGAAGTCAATAAGTAGCTCCTCTGGAATTTTTGAGCAAACAGGTATCAAATATTATGAGAAAATGGCATACCAAGCTTCCAGTTATCATTAATCCAGTGCATGATGATGGCCAAGAATGCATGGCCATTACTTGAAGTCCATGCATTGAGGGATAGGCTCACATTCACATTGAGATCCTAAAAATTGGATTGGCAATAGTAGCTTTTATGAGGATGATGTTCATACCTTAACTATCTTTTGTATACCCTGAACAGTACTCTTGCCCATCTTCATGATATGATCCTTTAAAGCACCCCAATGTGGAATGTTGAGTGGCTTGGAGCCCATGTGTATATACTCCAGAAGGCAGTGGAACTCAGGCCTATCAACCTCCTTGAAGGGCTGATCACAGGCAACAATCCACTCTGCCAAGTATCTCTTGAAAGTCTCCATGTCAAATGCCTTTTCCTAGTAATACGGTCAGTCTAGGGTATCAATGAGGGACTACAATTTACAAACCACATTTTCTTGTGTCTGCTTTGCAAACATGGATTGCAAGTTTGCCAAAGCCACCTCCACCTGCCCAAGATAGGCATTGGCTGCCTCTGCATCCAAGACCTTTTCTCCAGATGCAATTGCAAGTTCTTCATCAGTAGGGGTGTTAGCATGATCTTTTAGAATAAGGTAGAGCCTATACTGGGCCGGAAAATGGGTTCTGAGATGTCCTACTAGACCTACAATTGATTTTTGAGAAACAATATCCTTAAACAGGAAGAGAGGCAGCTTACTGTTCAAGCTATATTTCATAGTGCAAGTCACTGTGAGTCTGTGATAACTTTGCAATTCCCATGGTAGCATTTATAGTTAGGGCTGCACACCATCTGTATTACAGCAATGGCCATATACTATACAGCCATCCCACAGGTATGGTGCACCATATACCATCCATTTCTGTATGGACCGAAAGGTCCAATGGTATGGTATGGGTATCACAACAGCCATCTTACGGTGCACGGCATACATATGATAAAGGTCATGGAGTGGGCACAACAAGGGTGCGATAGCATGTGCATGAGTCTGAAAGGACTCAAAGGGTGTCTGTGTCTCAGGGAAGGACCAGGATGGCAGCAGAAGGTAAGTGGCTACAGGTCAAGATGAAGAGGGCTCAACAACAATGAAGACGAAATGAGAGAATAAGGGTGGAGGCAGGGAAGACCCAGAAGATGACAGAGAGAAGAGTCTGATCAAGTAGAAGCCAAGGGAGAGATTTCACACAGAAGATGCAAGGACTCAAGGAGTTAGCTCTTGGACCAGTTGGATGAAGGAGATAGATTGTGTCAATGAAGTTGAGGAGGCAGGCAGGCCATGGAAGTGGCAGAATGGAAGGACATGTCATGGGCACTCCAAAGCATCTCATTCTGAGTGCAGTGGCATGCCTCATCTAACAGGTTGTGTGAATGAAAATACAGGGGAAACATACTATGTAACATCAATGACATAATGCTGCAGTGGTCTCAGCCCTTGCAAGGTGTAACTTTTTCTTCACAAGCATCAAAACCCTAATTGTATCTGGGTGGAGACTTGCGTGTTGCAATGAAATCGTGTCTCGTCCTCCTGAGAACACCCTCTCAACTGCAATGGCTGACCCTTGGAAAAATTTGAGCCATGTTCATATGAGTGTGAAGGAAACCCATACCAGGAATAGATAGGAGATTGTGAGCCAGCCAGAAAAGGTTTGGAAACTGAGCATGATGACCCATCCACCAGTGAAGGGGGTTGCAAGTCCAGAAATCCTCTTATGGAAGCTTGAAGTACTCTTCGAGCTCACTGATGACAGCCTTGTCCTTTCACTGGAACTGTGCAGTAAAGTCCTTATGAGGAGAGTGAGGGGGAGCAGTGGACATTGCTGGTGTATGAGAGGGTGGTGTATGTGAGGGGGTGGCATGCTTATTGGCATAGTGGTCATCAAAGTACTCCTGGAGATCACATTTTGATGATTCAAGGTAGACAGCCAATATGGTGTCATTAGCATAATCCAGTTTCATGCCTTCATATGAGATCCAGGGATTGAGAACTACAGCAGATTGCAACCATGACCAGGAGCCAATAATCAGAAGAATGTATCACTTACGTGCAGCCCATGTGTAAAAAGGTAACTCATCATACTTGTGATAGTAATCACTGAGCTTCCTATGTGCATCTGTAAGGCCTCTTTTGATGGTTGGTCCAACTGTGGATGGGAGGCTATGAAGGATCATCTTGATGTCATCTTGCAGTCCACAAAAGATCACATGCATCGTTGAGAGCATGGGTGTTTTCGTAGCAGACATCTGCATTGTAGCACTGCAGAATGATTTGAGCCATGAGGATACAAGCACGATTGAGTTCCAGTCCTCTGCTGAGAGCTTGAAGGCATGAAGCTCCTTATTTCTTGCCACAAAGGAGTCAATTGCATCATGATAGTCAAGTGCATGGCCTGATGTTTTTTGAGCCAGAACCAGTGAAAATATCAAGGGAGAAACTCATGTAACATTTGATGTGTAGATAACCACTGTGTTCGTATATCAAGGATGAGCATGAGAGCAGGTGTTTGTGCATCCTCCTCGCCTCCCGATCCCTGATTCATTGTCACAAAAACCTCTTTTGCCCAACTCTGATGGCATTGTGGGCTAGACCTGACTGCCCAAACAACTTTTTGAAGCTGGAACAAGTCATCAAAGGCATGACTACTAGTAGGTTTTTGAAATGCTACATTACCTTGCCTATTGCTGAGATAATTGCAGCTGAACATTCTGTGTTGTCATCTAAGGAATCTTCATTTGTATCCTCATCCTCTTGTTGAACAGCCTCATTATCATGCTCGCAGTCAAGTGGTGCCATAGCAGTATCTTGGTAGTTACCACTGTGTGAGGTCACTTTCTTGCTATCAGATCTTGACAGAGCACCTATTCCTTCAAGAAGCTAGCAAGTATACAGTGTCAACATATGATACACACAAATGCAATGTACAGCTCTCACCTTAATTGCAGCCAAGTGGACTGTATGTGGCATGCATTGCATGCGAGAATTCACTGCAGAGAAGTGAACTCCTTTCACAGCACAGCGCAGCTCAATTGATTGGACTAAAGTGTCGTTGTTTGTTGTGCTGTCCATAACTGTTACGCTCAGCCTTGGGCGTTCTAAGCAACTTGCTTATTGGTGACTTGGTTCAGCCCAAGTCCTGCTTCGTAGTAGTGCTGCATGCACTGTGGACTTTTGGACAAGGTTCTTCTCTTGTTTGCAATGGCACAAGACGTAGGCCAACAGAGGTGCACTAATGCACAAGTGGCGCAAGCACAATAGAGTGCACAAGCGCAAGGGGTTCAAGACCAAGGGTTCCCTGAATACAAGGGAGGAGAAGGAGGGGTAGAGCAAAGAGCGGAGTGTACTGGTGGTCCTTGAGGGTCTGTTCTGGTTTGTTCTATCCTTGGGGTGCTTCCCACTGCAGGGATTCCAAGGTTTAGTAGGCTGGATTATTCAAGTAGGCTGATTCTAAAGAGGTCGAGTCTGTCTCTACATGACAGAAATGCGTACTACTTTATAGTAAACCAGTCAGGCCCCTATCAAGAGGGACATGTAAGTGTCAGGGCATAGGGCCCATGTCGTCATAAGAGTCCAGAGCACACGCCATAAGGGCGCGGCAGCATTCTAGTTCAATCTGATGGACGCACGTACAGTATGATGTCAAGGGTCAGTCCAAGTGTCCAATCGGCTAAGAGTCCGTTATCATAAGGACACGCGGCCTGCATCCACGCCGGAACACGTTTGCACTACACCCTCGGACCTAGGGAACACACCTTCAGCGTGCTGTGATGTGCCGAGGTGATGTGCTGCACACCTGCACCTGCAGGTGCCATGTGGGTACCACAACCATGCACTCGTAGCATGAGGCTAGGAGCTCCTTCCTAATCAGTCCAAATCAATGTCCATACCAATGTCCATAGTGTAGCCAGTCTGCATTCAATGTAGGGCCTCCCAGGGAGGTCCTGATTCCATCCTTGTCTTGTCAGGTAACCAGCCACAAGTCCCAGAGACTGTGTAGAGGCTGGGTCAGTGCACAAAAGGCAGCGCGATCGTAACAATAACAAACACAATAATCTATAATAATTCAGGTCATATTATTGATGGATAGGGACAGGAGAAAACCAACCCATCCAACAAGACCATACATTTCCAGCATCTCCCATACAGCCTGTGCCATATTCTCCCCTGAGTAGTGGTTTGCAGGGCCCAGCTTGGCTCAATAGCCCCAGCTTTGGCCCAGCTTAGCCAGCCTAGGGCTCTCCTACATATCAAGCTGAGCCAAGGTAGAAGGCTCAGGCTCAGCCCTGGGCTGGCTCAGCTCAGGCCAGGGCTCAATAGGGAAAATGCATATGTCTCCTCTTTCACTCCTCCCTCACCCGGAATGCCAGCGGGAGGGTCCAATCCTTGCGACCCACCTCCTTCCTTGTATCAAACACACCCTCAATGCCTCACCACAACTCACCGTGCCCACCCCAGCCCCATCACCGCAGCCACTGCTACACCAGGCACCACCAGCCCTGTCACTGCCATCAGTGCCTGTCACTGCGAACGCCACTGTGCCAGGCTGAGTGCCATCACCAGACTCACCATGGCCACTCCCATGTCAGCACCATGCCACTGTCACCACTGCCATGCCAGTGCAGTTACTGTGACCACTGCTGTACCAACACCGAGTTGTGGCACCCCCTCTTGCCTACAAGTGCGAGCTGGGGGCCTGGGGCTTTGTTTTTTTTTGGTCATCATTCTTAACATTCTTAACTGACAAAAGTCTCCTCACAGTCACAGGTACATGACGCCCTGCCGCTGTGTTGCCAACACCTTACACCCCTTGGGCCCTCGCTCACAAATGCAAGGTGGGTGGTTTGGCCCCTATGACGAATTCACCCCCACATCACTGCACCACCACCCTCTCTCACCTGCAAGTGCGAGCTGGGGGTGGGTTCTTTCCTACGCCCTGCCACTACATTGCCACCATGTTGCTGCAGCTGCTGGAGTGCTGCTGCGCCAGCACTGTCACCCTGACCACCACTGTGCCAGCAGGATCACCATGCCCACTGTGCGCCAGCACCATCCCCACATCCGCACCCATGCCATTGCTGCAGCCACTGCCACACCAGCAGTGTCACCTCATCCACAGATTCCACACCCACACTATTGCTGCGGCCATTGCCACACCAGCAGCATCACCATGACCACTGATGTGGTTGCCTGTCACAACTTTTCGCCCTTTTTACCATCCTATTGCGCCGCCCATTCATGCCTGACCCACGCCTGTGCACGCCTGGCTAGCCTAGAGCCTTGACTTGCTTCATTCACGCTTTCCACCTTCCTTTTATGGTAATCCGGACCGCCCGGACCGCTGCCAACTCCGCCATCTTATCTTGCTTGCTCAGATCTCCTGCGCATGCACATATGGCAGTAGAGCTGCACCCTGCCACATTTATCGCCATATCTCACGCCCCTCTTGACCGCACCTTGCCAAACTCCGTGCCCGGCCCGACCGGATCCCCGCGCCATTGCCCCCGCATTTCTGTACGTGCCACATTCGTGCCTGGACTACTGTACACTATCTGCCTCATGCCCCTTTTGCCGCTTCTATCTTGCCTTCTGATGTTCCGCACTGCACCGCGTGACCTGTAGAGCATTCCAGGTCCTCTTACTATACGCCTGCTGATTCCTGATCGTGTCCCACGCGTGCCTCATGACTGCCTTCCTGCTTTCTCACTTGTTGCCACTTATATCATCGCACGCGCCGCTGATATCATTGCCTGCGCCACTTAGTTCACTGCCTATGCCACTTCTGTCATTGCTTACTGATACTTTGAGCCGCCTTGCCGTTGCCAGTATATAGACTAGGTATCTCGCGCCCTGTATACCTTACGCTTGACTTGATCTGAATACCAGTGCCTGTTTGCCTGCCCCTCTTGCCTGCGCATTGCTGCACGCATCTGTTTACCTCTCTAAGTCATCTAGGGTACTTCTGAACCCTAGCTGAACCCCTGCCAGTGTGTGCCACACATAAGGGGACCCTCTGTGCACGTTGGTTTAAGCCCGAGTAGCACAAGTTGCGCGCGTCAATAGGAACGACACGCTAGGTCGTAACATTGCTGCTGCCATGCCAGTGCCATCACTGACTCACCATGACCGCCGTACCACGTCATCATGGCTGCTGCCACGCCAGCGCAGTCACCGTGACCACTGCTGTGCCAGCATTGTCGTTCATCACCACGTTGACCGCACCCATGCCAGCACTATCTGTTAGGCTCAAGCATGGCCTACTGCACGACGTGTGTGTCTGGTGGTGTCTTGGCTTGGTCTAGCCCAAGCCTAGGCTTCTGAGAGACTCTGGAAGGCCTGGAACACACAGGCAAAGTGTGATTCACAAGTGCATGAGTGCAAGCAATGCACGAGTGCGAAAGGACAGTCCTTCTGGTCTGAACAGTTACTTGGTCGAGTTAACCAGTACCTGCTGAGTCCAGAGAGAAAAGGGGACAACTTGTCAAGGCAAAGGAGTGGTTAGAATGAAGAGTCCTATCACTCCCATGCCTAGAGAAGCAGTGAAGGCTTGAGGTCACACTAGGGAAGTCCCAGGGAGGAACTTGAGCTTCAGAATGGGTAGAACTAGCTTGATTGCTCAAGAAGTTGAGTCTGAGGTACATACAAGCAAAGTGATGCACTATAAGTACTAGGAAGGGTCAAGGGTAGGTAGGGACGCGTCATAGGTAAGGGTGTGAGGTCACTGGTAAGGGTAGAGGGTAGGGTGCAGGGGATGCATCATAAGTACAGGGTACAGGGTGGCCAGAGCATAGTCAGTCAGCATAGAGTGGCCTAGGGCCATGGGGTGAAGGGTAAGGTTACAGGGTAACGGAAAAAGTAGTCTGTAGCAGTCCAGGCCGTAACATCACCCCTTTCTTAGGGGGAAAGTTCCACTGTCCTAGTCAGTAAGGTACGTGTTGTCATCCCCACAGTCATAGGAGTGGTGGGGGTCCACAGTGGTGTCATGGTCGTCCCAAGAGGGGTGTCCTCGATCAATAGGGCAGTCGTAATAGTGGTGGTTGCGAGGGACAGGGCAAGGGTGGTTGACCAAGCAGTCTCAGTGTGGGTTGGTACAGGCAGGGCCTCAATGTCCCCAAGTGTGGCAGTAAGAACAGTACCTGTTCTTGAAGCAGTTGTGGGTGAAGTGGCCAATCTTGCCACAGGTTTCACAGCGAGCCCTGGCATCTTCATTCCTGGGGCATTCAAGGCATGTGTGGCCTGGCATGCCACACATGTTACAAAGGGAAGGAGGGGGAGTAGGAGGTTGCTGGGGTGGTTTCTTTCCTCTGCGCTTTTTGCTTTGGGCAGAGTTGTAAGCCTTCTTTTTCTTGCCTCCATTGCATGCCCCAGAGGGGCATACTGTAGAGGGGGTGGATGCTGAGGATTGGTTGTTGGAGGTGTGAGAAGTGGGTTCATCGTGGAGTGCAGGGAGTTCATGGCGGGTAGAGGTGCCAGAGATGGGGAGGCCAAAGGCAGTCAACCTATAGTGGAGGTGAGGGGGAACTTGGAGTGGAAGGTGCGGTTCGAGTTTCTCCCAAGCTTGGTGTTGTCCCAAGTGTACAACACAGCTGTCCTGCCTCTGGAGGGCTAGGGTGAGGCGTGTCTGGTATTTCTGGACCAGGAGGGTGTTAGTGCCTACTGCCACAGAGGCCCATCGGTATCATTCTATTTCTGCGCACATGGGGAGGTCTCCAAGGTCCCTGAGGGCCTCATCAATGCTGGATTCTCGAGGGGAGGTGAAAAGGAGGGATTTGGGTTGTTCTTGGGTAAGGGGAAGATCAAGAGGGTGAAGGGGATGTAAGGGAGTCGGAGGGGTTTTGCATAGACTGGAAGGCCAGGGCCCATCATGCCCATGACCTTCGGGTCCGTTCCTCCTTCATAAGAGATGTATTGGGCTGGTTGGAGCTGTGAGGAGTCTTCCTCAGTGGGGATGTCATAGGGGACATAGTCTGCAGAGTCGGGGCTGTTCTCCCAGAAGCCTGGGAGTATGGGGGTTGGTTCTTCGTCGGGTGATTTGAGGGGAGGAGAAGTAGAGGAGGGTGTGGACTTTTGGGTGGAGGAGAGGGATGGAGCAGGGGAAATAGTGGAGATGGAGGACATGTCAATGATGGGGGAGCTAGGCATCATGCGTTGGAGTCATTTGGGCTGGCCAATGATGGAGGGGAAGTCAGGGAGGGAGACGAAGCATTGGAAGCATTCATAGTAGGGCCCTTCTTGTATGATTGGGCCATAGTACATCTTCTCCTCCATTTGGGCAAAGCTGAGTATCTTAGTGGTGACAGAGGGGACACTTTCTAGGGCAGTCCTGAGGCCTTGGCTGACATAGCCAGCCAGCCTTTCCGCAGCCTGGGCTGCGGCTCGCCTGGTGATGTACCACCAGGCGGATCATTCCTTGGAATAGTTAGTGAAAATGTCAGAGGGTATCGTACTTTCAGAAGGGGGTAACTGGAAGTAGGCTCGGGTAAATGCGTGGGTCTGATGGCAGTCTAGATGGCGGATCATATATCAGGTGATTGAGGTAGAGACTTGGTAAGGGAACTCAATGTTCATAATTATTGTAAAGGGGTGCTTCGGAATGTATAGTACATGGTCTTCCATAGCCATAGGGGCTGGAGTAAGAGGGCGCGATGGAGGAGGGGCAGAAAGGTGGGGGATTTCAGTCATTGGTTCTGGGATAGGGGTACGGGTCACTGGTGTGTTCTGGGAAGTCATGTAGGTAGGTCTGAGGGTTGCTTTGCATCGAAGTCTTCTGGGGATAGGGAGGTAAGGGTGCTTTAGAGATTGGTTCTTAGCCATAGTGCTCTGAGGGTGTGCAGGTCTCCTTTTTATATGTGAGAGGGGCTAGGAGCGTCGGGGTGTTGCTGGTGGTAGAGGGAGACAAGGTCAGGGGCATGCAGGTCACGTTTAGAGATCCACTGATTGTCCACATCAGGGTATCCCTTCCATTTGACCAGGTACTGGAAGGCACACCCCCTTCTGTGTCGTCTTGAGTCAAGGATATGTTCTACTTCATACTCCTCTTCTCCTTTGATCAGGTCAGGTGGAGGTCATTCGAAGTTGGGGCCGTGGGAGGCTGTCTCTCTATAAGGGGTAAGGAGGGAGACAAGAAACATGTTCCATATCTTCCAGGAGGAGGGGAGGTCGAGGTGATAAGTGACATCAGACAAAGCTTCAGTGACAGTGAATGGTCCATGTCGTTTAGGGGCTAATTTGGCTGTGGGGTGTGTCATTCTGATGTTCATGCCCTCAAGCCACACTTGGTCACCTGGCTGATAAGGTGTGAACTTGGGTGGCACTCATGCCATGAGGGCTTGTGCATTAAGCACATTTGTTTGCACCTCTTGCCTCATTTGGGTCAGGAGCGAGATCCTTTGCTCCATGGCTGGATTAGGAGTTGGTTTCAGGGTCCACTGGGCCTGGGGGAGGTGGCCCATCAGAAGTTCAAAAGGAGATTTCCTTGTGGTCGCATTTGGCCATGAGTTGAGTGCGAATTGGGCATAGGGTAGCCAATCTGCCCAGTCATTCTGTCTGGATGTGCACCAGAAGCGCAGGTACTGTTCTAGGCGTTGGTTAGTGCATTCTGATTGCCCATCTGTCTGTGGGTGGTAGGCAGAGCTTATGTTCTGTTTGATGTTGAACTGTTTGCACAGTTCTCGAGTGAAAGAGGAGGTGAATTGAGGGTCTCTGTCGAATATGATCTTTCTAGGAATTCCATAGTGGCAGAATACGTGATCTAGATAGAGTTTGGCCACTCCAGGGCCATCGATCTCTTCTCTGCATGGGATGAATATGGAGGCTTTGGTGCAATCATGATTGGTGATGGTGAGGATCATGTCAAAGCCTCGCGATTCAGGGAGTTTTGTGATAAAGTCCATTGCCACTGTTTCAAATGGTAAGGCTTGGTCTGTAGGGGTGATGGGGACCAAGGGAGGATGTGTTTTGTGCATGTTTGCCTTGTTTGCCTGGCACTGTGCACATCCTTTCACATAGTCTTTTATGAACTGCTTCATGTTGGGCCACCAGTAGGTGCGGGAGATAAGCGCAAAAGTGTTT
The DNA here is from genome assembly GCA_003313725.1 of Russula sp. MG48. Lineage (NCBI taxonomy): Eukaryota > Fungi > Basidiomycota > Agaricomycetes > Russulales > Russulaceae > Russula > Russula sp. MG48. The sequence continues at coordinate 6,088 of QLOS01002889.1, read as the reverse complement.
GAAATTCCTGGGTGACCCGCAGTAGGCGTGTCATGGTAGAAGTGTACCACCCCTTTCTTAAGGTTGTTGTCCCCAACGACCACTAGTGCGTCTCCTTTCCACCATAGGTGTCAGGTTTCTGTAAGGTTGTGGGCAGTGATCAGTGGTTCAAGGAGGTGAGCTTGGGTGTGTTGTGCTTCGCACACCTGGTCATTCAGGGAACTGGTGGGTGTGTCTGTGGTGGTGGTTCAAATGAATAGGGAGGCTGGTAGGACTGTCACATCCATATTGTCGCCTTCCCCCTCGTCATAGTCAGGGTGTCAAGATAGGGCATCTGCCACTTTGTTTTCTGTCCCAGGATGGTGCTTTAGGGCGAGATCAAACTCTTCCAGTTCTAATACATAATGCCCAAGGTGTCGATTGATCTTGTGGGAGTCCTGGAAGTATAGGAGGTTCACATGATCTGTGTGCACGATCACCTTGTGTTTGGCTCCTGCTAGGTAGTGTCTCCAGTGACAGAGCGCCCTCATGACAGCCAGGAGTTCCTTATTGAAGATGTTATAACCCCTTTCCGCTTGGTTCAGGGTTTGCGAGATAAAGGCCACTGGCTGTGGCTTTCCCCTTGTGTCTTTCTGAAACAGGGCTGCTCCTGTGGCGAAATTGGACACGTCTACTTCTACTTCGAACGGGGCATCAAAGTCTGGCTGTCTAAGGGCTGGGCCTGAGGTGGCAAGGTCCTTCAGGTCCTCAAAGGTGATCTGGCATTCTTCCGTCCAGTCCCAGGGTTCTCCTTTCTTTGTGAGTGTGTGCAGGGGTCATGCCTTGTGGGCAAAGCCCTTCAGGAAGGGGCAAAGCCACCCAATGAGGCCTAGGAAGACATGGAGTTTGTGCACATTTTTGGGAGGGGGCCAGGTGTGGACTGCTTCTACCTTGGCAGGGTCCATGAGGACCTTCCCATCTCCAATAATAAGGCCTAGATAGGCCACTTGGGTCTGTTCAAAGGTGCACTTTTCCAGTTTTAGGTAAAGGTCATTGGCCATCAGTCGTTCCAGCACTTGGTGCACTATCTTTCGATGTAGGGGGATGTCGTTGGTTGTGGCAATGAGGATATTGTCCAAGTAGCATAGCACCATGCCCATCACAATGAGGTCTCTGAGTACCTCATTTATGAACTTCTGAAAGGTCGCTGGTGCATTGCACAGGCCAAAGGGCATGACATTAGGTTCCCAGTGTCCTGGGGGCTTGGTTCGCGTTGCAGGGGTCTTAAATGCCGCCTTCCATTGATCCCCTTCTCTGATACAGATGTTATTGTAGCCTGCCCTTACGCCTAGGGCTGTGAAGAGTTGGGCTCCTGCTAAGCGATGGGTCAGGTCCTCTAGATTTGGGATGGGGTATCAGTTGGGGATGGTGTAAGTGTTGAGGCGATGAAAGTCCTGTACCGGGTGGAAGGAGCCATCCTTCTTTGCTACGAAGAAGATCTGGCAGGCATAGGGGGAATCTGAGGGGGAAATGTATCCTTTCTCAACCTGATCATTGACATATTCGTCCACTGCATCCTGTTCCTTTAGTGTGAGGGGGTAGGTTCGACAATCTAGTGTCTTTGGTGTGTCTTTAGTGAGATTTATTGCATGGTCACAAGAGTGAGATGGGGGAAAATGTCAGGCTTCCTCTTCACTGAATATCTTCTGGTGCCTCTGGTACACTTCAGGGACCAGTTGTTGCCAAGTCTTCTTCTCCTTTTTGGTGGCTTCCCTTACTGCGAGCTCTGTGGCAATAGTGGTCTTTCGAATGAACTCAGGGGGTATGACACAGGCAAAGATTTGTTTGCCCTTCTGAAGGGGGTATGAGGTGCGTCTTCCAGCCTTCCTTGTTGCTGAGAGGGGCACCTGTGCCACTGCTTTCTCTGATATAATGTGGATAGGGAGTCCTTCCATAGTTCTGTTTGTCCAATTTACTGCTGGGTTGAATGCTTCAAACCAGGGGAAGCCAAGGATCATTCTATCTTCCCCCAGGTTCGTGATGTAGAAGCGCATGAGCTCTTCCTTCCCTTGTAGGTGGACTAGCAGGTCTGAGTAGTGGGTGATTGGTCCTGCTCTGTTGGGGGTTCCATTGACATTCTTGATGGGTTTCGGTTGTTCCAGTCATTTGAGGGGGAAGCATAGTCTTTGGGCAGTCTTCTTGTTGAGGCAGTTGGAGGTAGCTCTGGAGTCAATGAGGATCTTATCTTCAGCCATCGAGTGTGTGGATCATAAAATAACTGGGATTGCCATAGATCTCTGTTGTGATACAAATACAGTGTCCACTCGAAGTGCTCATACCCAGGCCGACGGGGTAGAGCATCCTAAAAACCCTTCTGGGCGAAAGCCTTCTCCAAGAACTCCTCCTTTTCTTCAGCTGACATAGTGTTAATTGAGTCAATGACTTGGTCGACTCCTATCTTTGCTTCCTTCTCCTGCTTCAGCTCTTCTTCTTTAGTGGTTCTAATGTATGCAGGGGGTCCTGAAGATGATTGGGAGCAGTTGGTTCCTCTAGAGGAAGCAGAGGTGGATTCGGTGCGAGAGGGGCAGTTCTTGGACATGTGTCCCTTGCCCATGCACCGGAAGCACTTGCCTTCCCTCATGAGTTGCTGCTTTTTGTCATCTGTTAGGGTCCTGCCAATGCAATCGACATCCATAGGGACTACTGCATTGTTTCAATTCTGGTGTTGTGGGGTGAATGGCTTGGGCTTCATCCCAAAGGTGTGTCGCCATTCCCCTTCTGGTTTCCCAAAGCAAGAATGTCCTGTGTTCTTGCTCTTCCATCCTGGATAGAGGATCTTGAGGCAGAGCCAAATATTGTGCTCTTGGTGTGCAGCTGCCACCCATTTGTCCCAGGACTGAGGGTTTTGTTTCTTTATGATCTCCTTTCCTAGTTCATCAGGAAGTCCAGCCCTTAGGATGTCCAGGGTCCCTTCCTCATTGAGTCCATAGCTAGCCTTCGCAGCTAGTGTGCAGAACTTGGCAAGGTAGGAATTGAGATCCCTTCCTTCCATTCTGAGGTTTTGGAGTGCTGCGATGGCGTTCTGCTTTTCAGCAGAATCTTGGAAGTGTTGGTTGAACTCTGTTGTTACAATCGTGCTGCCTTTGCGCACTGACCCAGCCACTACACGGTCCCTGGGACCTACGGCTGGTTACCTGACAAGACAAGGATGGAATTAGGACCTCCCTGGGAGGCCCTACATTGAATGCAGACTGGCTATGATACGAACGATGGTATGGACTTTGAACTGGACTAATTAGGAAGGAGCTCCTAGCCTCATGCTACGAGCACATGGTTGTGGTACCCACATGGCACCTGCAAGTGCAGATGTGCAGCACATCACCTCGGCACATTACAACACGCTGAAGGTGTGTTCCCTAGGTCTTAGGGTGTAGTGCAGATGTGTTCCGGCATGGATGCAGGCCGCGCGTCCTTACGATAATGGACTCTTAGCTGATTGGACATCTGGACTGACCCTTGACATCATACTGTACACACGTCCATTGGATTGAACTAGAACACTGCCGCACCCTTATGGCGTGTGCTCTGGACTCTTATGATGACATGGGCCCTATGCCCTGACACTTACGCGTCCCTCTTGATAGGGGCCTGACTGGTTTACTATAAGTAGTATGCATTTCTGTCATGTAGCAGACAGACTCAACCTCTTCAATAATTCAGCCTCTTGACCCTTGGAATCCCTGCAGTGGGAAGCACCCCAAGGTTAGAAGAACCAGAACAGACCTTCAAGGACCACCAGTACACTCCACTCTTTGCTCTATCCCTCCTTCTCCTCCCTTGTATTCAGGGAACCTTTGGTCTTGAATCCCCTTGTGCTTGTGCACTCCATTGTGCTTGCGCCACTTGTGCATTAGTGCACCTCTGCTGGCCTACGTCTTGTGCCACTGTAAACAAGAGAAGAATCTTATCCAAATGTCCACAGTGCACGCAGCACTACCACAGAGCAGGACTTGGGCTGAACCAAGTCACCGATAAGCAAGTCGCTTAGAATGCCCAAGGCTGAGTGTAACATCTGTGACATAGTGGAGCCAGTAGTCATTGCTTGTAGAGGGGAGTTGGATGTGGTTCATGTTTGGATCGGTTGGGGCATTCTTTGCCTCGATCCAGGTGTGCATAAGGTCGACCCAATCTTCAACCATCTCTCCCCTAATGAAGCTGAGGGTGAGGAGAGTCTTTCTCATGGGATTACTAGGATTAGACATGATCTCTGTTCCTTCATTTAGTCCGGCGTAGATATTGAACTCTCTGACAAAGGTCTTGGCCTTGGTGCGATCCCCTGTGAAGATGGCTGGGGGATTGCCAGTTGGTCTGCCTCCCCCTTGTGCTGGGGCAGGGGCGGCTTGTTGGGCTGCTTGCTGTTGTTGTTGGGGAGTGATATTGGCCATGATAGATGGGAGGGGGTGTAACGTGGCAGGGGGTTGTTCAATGGGGTGAGAGGGGATGAGGAGGGTGATGGGGGACTGTTCTTCTGGTGGGATAGGTTCGCCTACAATGCCTAAAAGCGTAGGGGGTTCACTGGGAGGGGACTGGAATGATCCTGAGGTGTCTGTGTCTAGTTCTAGTCGTGGGTCTCCTGGTTGGAGGTGTCCAAGGCCTATAGCCTGTTCCTGTTTTCTTGTGAGGGCAAGTAGTGCTGCTGTATGGGTGTTTCTGTCAATAAAGAATAGGGGAAACCACCTATTCTCTTCCTGGTCGAATTCTACTGCACCTCTTCTTCCGTTGAAGTATCTGACCCAATAGCCTGCTCTGAGGCAGTCCTCTCTCCAATATGCTGATCCTCTGATGTGAGGGAGAAGGTTGTCTTCTTCTCTTCTGTCGAAGATGAAATAATCATCAGGCCAAACAGGAGGGGGATCCTGGATGTCTTGACGAGTAAATCCTTCTTCTTGGTCTAGGTCTTCTTCCTCTTGAGCTGAGTAGGAAGCCACTGTGGTTGGAGGAGACTCGACTTAATGTTAGGCTCAAGTGTGGCCTACTGCACAACGTGTGCATCTGGTGGTGTCTTGGCTTGGTCTAGCCCAAGCCTAGGCTTCTGAGAGACTCTGGAAGGCCTGGAACACGCAGGCAAAGTGTGGTTCACAAGTGCATGAGTGCAAGCAATGCACGAGTGTGAAAGGACAGTCCTTCTGGTCTGAACAGTTACTTGGTCGAGTTAACCAGTACCTGCTGAGCCCAGAGAGAAAAGGGGACAACTTGTCAAGGCAAAGGAGTGGTTAGAACAAAGAGTCCTATCACTCCCACGCCTAGAGAAGCAGTGAAGGCTCGAGGTCGCACTAGGGAAGTCCCAGGGAGGAACTTGAGCTTCAGAACAGGTAGAACTAGCTTGATTGCTCAAGAAGTCAAGTCTGAGGTACATACAAGTGAAGCGACACACTATAAGTACTAGGAAGGGTCAAGGGTAGGTAGGGACGCGTCATAGGTAAGGGTGTGAGGTCACTGGTAAGGGTAGAGGGTAGGGTGCAGGGGACACGTCATAAGTACAGGGTACAGGGTGGCCAGAGCGTAGTCAGTCAGCATAGAGTGGCCTAGGTCCATGGGGCGAAGGGTAAGGTTACAGGGTAATGGAAAAAGTAGTCTGTAGCAGTCCAGGCCGTAACACTATCGCCGCGGCCGCTGCAACATCAGGAGCACCACCACACCTGCACCCGCACCATCGCTGTGGGGGCCTAAAGGGCCTGGTTCTTGCCACCCACCCCCTTCCCTCGCCTGAAACACAAGCGGGAGGGACCGATTCCCGTGCTAGTTAGTACCTTGTGTATTTAGGTCCTTGGCTTTGTGCAATCGAACCATCACTAACCCACATCATCCTCCGGAGTCTGGTATGATCTCGCAACGTGTGCTTCAACCCATTGTGTGATCACCTCACTGTCGACCACACCTCCTGCGGCGCATACAAAGCCTATGCAATACTTTGAACAAAAACCTCCTCGTCATCAAAATCCTGAAAACCATCATCCTCCTGAAGATCTCCAACCAAGTCATCCCAACCCCCAGATTCTACACTTCCCTCGACATGCTCCTGGCCCTGGGTTGCTGTTTCCATATCCAGCTTTGAGGTTGTGCTTGGTTC
>QLOS01002887.1:0-11798 GCA_003313725.1 Russula sp. MG48 | reverse complement strand
GGGGATGCCATTGAAGAGTGAAAGTAGATTGCGAACTAGATAGAGAGGGAGAGTCAGCATTTCGAATCTATCAGCCATTTGAACATGCAGCACTGAGTTTAGCAGTCTTCGCCTTGGCTGTAGAGGATAGGAATGAGCGCGACAGTGTGACGACCTCGGCAAGCCCCTGAGCATTTCTTAAAGAATACAAAATTCAGAAATAGAACGGTCGGGATCACAAGCAGGCGCTGCGCACACTTACTTCTGATCCCTGTATAACTCTCCGAGCTTTACCAATGCGGCTTCCTGATCCCTGAGCACGTCAGGATCCACAGTTGATTTTGACGCTTCGAGGATTTGTTTGTAGATAGCTTCACGTCTTTTTGGGTTTTCATTTCCGAGTGCTTCGGCCTCTGCAAGTAAATCTGTTGTGGAGGACATAATTCGAGTTCGAAGACGCGATGCGAGCTGCAGTAAGCTGACGCGTATATTTCACAACTACCGCTGTCGGGTTAGGGTTAGGGTCCATGCGTACGCGTCGACGCGCTCCTTCAAAGGACCCGACCAACAAGAAGACCGGGACCAGCAATGGCAGAGGAAAACGTTCTTCCAATCCCCAACCTTGCGCTACCACAAGAATGCTTTGTACTCCAGCAGCCGTCTCTTTCCCACCTCCACGATAGCGCTCGCGTCGCATTGCTCCAGGGTATCAAAGCCGACCAGATGGCGCCTTATTACCGTCTGGTCGTTGCAGCGAATGTTCTCCCCCTGGATCAGGTTCTATTGGACAAACTAGAGAATCAAAATGCCGCAGAGCTGGAACGGCTAGATAAAGTGCTCAAGGAGGCAGAGGAGACCGAGGGCGAGAGCGATATCGCCGACGCGTTGCGCGCAAAGGCGAGCTACCTCACGCGCATCGGAGAGAAGGTACTGTCTTTACCATGTTCCAATGGTTCCCTCCGCCGCTCACCCAACCAACCAAAACTCACTCAATGCGCAGGAAAAAGCGATCGAGGCAGAGCAGCTCGCCCTCGAAAAGACGGCCGGTTTGGGTTCGCGGATAGACATCGTCCTCACACTCGTCCGCATCGGCTTCTTCTTTGGTGACAACCAGCTCATCTCCACAAACCTTACGAAAGCGGACGAGTTTGTCGAGAAGGGCGGCGACTGGGACCGCCGCAATCGCCTCAAAGTATACCGTGGCCTTCACCTTCTCTCCATCCGCCAGTTCAAACCTGCGAGCGCCCTCCTCATCGATGCACTCTCAACATTCACTGCCACGGAATTACTGTCCTACAACGACTTTGTGTCGCTCACTGTCATTTCCGGGACGCTCACATTGAACCGCGTCGATCTCAAAAAGAAGGTCAGGGCGCTAAGCAACTTCCGTTGAGACAAAGCTGAGACTTTATGGCTCCAGATCATCAGTGCGCCGGAGGTCATAGGCGCCCTACCAGAGCTGCCAACGCTCGCCGACACTACCAAGAATCTTTATGATTGCCACTACGACAAATTCTTCGTTGCTCTCGGTAGGCCATATTGTCACCAAGATCAATTTGTCTGCAGAGCCCTGACAACCGGAACGCTATTTAGCGACGCTTGAACAGACCCACTTGCTCCCTTCACGCCTCCTAGCGCCTCACGCGCGCTTCTATGTCCGCGAGATGCGCATACTTGCCTACGCACAACTATTGCAGTCATATTCCTCGCTCACGCTGGACTCGCTCGCGCATGCGTTTGGTGTCACCGTTGACTTTGTTGACAAGTGCGTCACCTGCACAGTCTTCCTTGCCCCTTTTTCAGAGCTCATTGACTATCATTCTAGCGAGCTATCGCGGTTCATTGCTTCCGGGCGACTGCACGCCACAATCGACCGTGTACATGGAATTGTAGAGACAAACCGGCCCCCGCTTAAGAATGCACAGACGGAGACGGTGATTCGCAAGGGAGATGTATTGCTCAACAGCATCCAGAGGCTGAGCAAGGTGCTATACTAGAGAGGGCCCTGTCAGCCAGGTGTATCATGTGATGTATCATACATATCCCACGCATTTCCCCCTCTATTACGTTGTGTGTAGTGTCTCATGAGCTGGAAAAGGTGGCGCAAGCTGTGCCCAAATCCGAGAGGGTATCGATACAAGGAAATAAAGAATCATAACGGGGCAGGAGGCATCATGTCGCTATGTCCCCTATTCTGGGCCTATTTAGCACACCTCGACCGAATGCCGCGGCGACAGCACGGAACCCGTTCTCCTTAACGTCCGCCAAGAAAAGGTCGTGTTGGTCGGCGAGCCGCTCGTTGTTGCGGCGGATTTCCTGTATGACGCCGTGCGCCCGCACGCAGAGCGGGCACTCTGTGTCGTGATCGCCCAAGCATCTACCGCGCCAGTAAGCAAACGATAAAGAGGGAGTGGAGTGGATAACGGACCGCTGGTGGAAGCTGTGATTGCACATGAAGTGGACGCTCGGGAGGTCCAGGGGCCCTCCGCACTGCGAGCACTGGGTGGCGTTGAAGAGACGCGGATGATCCGGATCGGAGAGCTCTTCGACCTGCCTGAGTTTCTTGGCCGTCTCGTCCCGATACGATGCAGTCAGTTGCTCGTCCTGAAAGAAGTCGTCATCGTCGAAATGTAGAAGACAGGGGATCCACGCACCGTATGCACCTCCTCGCGGGCCGTCTGTATGCGTGCAAGCAGCCAGTCTTTCACCAGCCCGACACTCGCCACCTCGTTCCGGCTGAGCACCTGCACGACGACGAGCGGGGGCATGATCGCCCTCTCCTCAATCACGCGCAGCACCTCCGCGAGGTCCCGCGTATGCCGCGCCATGAGTTCCGGCGCGGACGTGAAGAAACGCAGCGCGAGCTTGTACAGCTGCGGCGCATCCCCGCCGTACTGCGCGAGACAGCGCATGATCTCCGTCGCCGCACCCGCAGCCCCACGCCGGTCCTGCTCCATCCAGAAGCGCAGCACGTCCTCGTGCATCCCGAGGCGCTCCCAGAGCAGGACGAGCCCCGGAGTGAAGGACCGCGCTGCGCAGAGGATCAGCGCGTGCGTCGGGTCGTACGGCAGGCGCTCGGCCGCACGCAGCAGTTGCAGAGCCTTGTCGCGCAGAGCGTCGGCACGGGCGCCGGCGCCGGCCGCAGAGGCAAGCGTGAGGTAGAGCTCGAGGAGCGTGTTCCAAACTGCCTGCTGGTCCGCCGCCTCCGCGCCGTCTTCGGCGCTCGCGTCGTCCTGACTCGCCACGCTGTCCTTTGGTCCGTCGTCGAGGCTCTGGCCCCAGCGCCGCAGCGCGACGGCTTCGAGGAAGACGACGAGGTGCTCGCGGTGTCCGACAAAGTTTGCAAAGTACAGCCGCGGGGAAGGGCGGTTGACCGGAGGCGGCACCGCGCGCACGGTCGAAGGCGGCGAGGGAGCGCGGGAACCGTCGATCGTCGCTTCGCGCCGGGGCTCGCGGTCGCTTTGGCGAGCTGTCCGAGATGAGGCAGAGGAGGGCACGGGTGGATCCGTGGCAGAGGCAGAGATGGGCGACGGGGGTGCAGGGGCCGGGGCGGGGCCGCGGAGTGCCAAGTAAGAAAGGTAAGATCCCCCGCCGGTAGGCTTGGAAGGTGACGATAGCGTATCGGGCTCGGAGACAAGTGGGTCAATGCCAGTGCAGATCTCGATGAGTAACTGAGTGGTCTCATCGGGCAAGGCAGCTACCATAGCGCGGCCGTATCGTGCAAGGCTATGTTCTGTCTGGAATGGCATGTGAATGACCGTTCACAAAATGATGTCCTACTTACCGCCTCTGGGCCTAGGTGTCGCAGATACGCCAACGCGTCGTTGAAGTTCCCCGTGTCCTCGATCTGTATGCGGAGGTAGTCCTCGTGCCGCGACCATCTCTTTGCAAGGTAAGCTGCGTGCTCCAAGTATCCGGCTTGACGGCACACGCGGATTGCTGTATCGAGATCGAATGGCAGTTCGTCGGTACCGCTCTCAGTGCCAGCCCCACTGCCGCGCTTTGATTCGGTTTTAATGAAACTATCCAGCCGTGCAGCGTCCTTGAGTTTCGTGTAGGTGTTGAGTAGGAGTGTTGTGTGATCTGAGTTGGCTACTCCAAGCGAGTGCAATTCTTGCAAATACGTGACGAGATTGTGTATACGCTGTGCGTCTAAAAACTGTGCTGCAGTCAGGGCTTTACGATGCAAAGAGATTCATTCGCACGACAGTACTTTGCGGATGACGTAGCTGGGTTGCACGTAGCCGATCGTTTGAAGATACTGTTGCATGGCGGCGTCGTAGTCCGGCTTGGCATATAGGTAGTCTCCATACTTCCGATGAATGTCAGCTACACTTTCCTTGCCCATCTGCTGCGTTTTTGCGACATCCAACGCCAAGACATAGTATCCTCTGCGATAAAGCATATCCAGTTTCGTAGTGGTCGGTTTCTCTTGGAGACACGAGAGTTTCCCATCGTTAGATAGGACGTATATGTTGCCCCATTGCGAGAATACCTCTCGTACGCCCTCCGTAAACGGCTCACTATGGGCCACGAACTTGTTCTCAAGGTCAAAGACGGTGATTTTGGTGACCTCGGTGCCGCTCGCGCCCACATTCCGGGCGGCAAAGTTCCGGATCGTCGCCGAGGCGGATGCCGCGTTCGCGGTGAGCGGCGGGGAGACGATGACGAGATAGTTCAGGTGAGTGTGCACTGAGGTCTTGGGGCCTGGAAATAGCGTTGGGGATACAGGCAGGAGAATGGCGGTGAACGCGTAACGTACCTTCGTATGCATACGAGGAACCCCGGCTCTCCGCACCACAGATGTAGATGGCCTCGTCGCAAGCGACGACCATATCGCGCGCCTTCCAGTCCATGACGGCACACCCCAACGCTGCTCCGGCCTCGTGCACCTCACTCGCCACACCTCCGCTTCCGCGGCCAGTCGCCTGGTACACCAACACGCGGTTCGTAGTCGCGATGAAGAGATGGGTGGCCGGCGTCTCGTCTGTGGGCTCGCGGAAGCCAAGGGCCGTGACGGGCTCCGCGGGGGACTCATGCACGGTGCGGGGTTTTGGAATGGCGGTAAGCGATGCGGAGCCTGAGAGGACGGACTGGTCTAGGTGGCGATAAAGAATGACAGTGCCGTCACCGAGCCCGATGGCGAGGAACGCCAGGCCGGCAGAGAGGGCAATGGAAGTGACCTGTGGAGAAGAATGAACACGCAAGGGAGGAAAAAGAACGTCCAGAAGGGCGCACCGGATGCGGCCGATTGCTCGTCTGCACTTTGATGGAGCGTAATAATGTCGGCGCGCCGCTCTTATCTGCCCTCTCCAAATGCCAAATTTTGAGAAGCGGATTGCGGACGCCGTCTTCTTCCTATACAGTCGACGTCAATATTATGCAACAAGCGCAGGAGGAGGAAGCAGAACACCGACACCGAGTGTCACAAGGTATCCGCGTCTTTCGGCCATGTGTGTGACGCGCCCACCAACGTGCGCCACCCAACTTGAGACGGGGTCAAATTCTTTGTTGAGCACATGCACGCTCCCGTGCATGTCCGCGACAACTACGCCATAAGCTGAGGATGCGACGGTCGAAATCGAGCTCGCTATGCGCAAGATATGCGGACTCTCCGCTAGATCGTGTGCATCCCTGACAGGCACGACGTCGAAGAACGGGAATTGTCTCCACTGAAAGCCTGTCAGAGAATTTCAGCAAGTTGTTCCACGACACTTACTCCTGGAGCGAAGGCGGTCGACGAGGCCGCAGTCGTTTTGGAAGGTACCGAGGGCGAGAGCATGACGGTCAACGACTCAACGCTCGACTTGACGCTGCGGGCCGGGGATAGCCGCTTTCGGCCAGTTCTCGGTCTTCGTTCCGCTCCGCCCGTAGACAAATCCGGCGAACATTCCCACACCCTCACGACTACCGCCAGCACCGTCGGGTTTTGAGTCCAAGTCCACTTCCACACCTAACTTAACCCCAATCACAACCACATCCCCTCGACATTCATGGCATTCTTCGGTCTCCGCAAATGGCCCACACCTGTAAGTTTTCTTTGCGGGAGAGGACATTCATTGAACTCGTGGCTGCTTTCCCGACTCGGTTTCCTTGTTACTCACTCTGTCCACCTTCTACGTCCAGGTGTTCCGACCGTTGTGGCCTTTCTTTGCTGCTAGCGGTATCACCTACTTCCTTGTCTCCAAGGCTCAGGATATTGGAGTTCGCTGTGCGTTATTTCACATGTATCAAAAATCCCGCCAGCTCACATTCATGCCCTCCCTTTTTTTTTCTCTTGTTCTCGTCTATAGCCGAAGGCTTCCGCAATGACCCGCGTAACCCGTACGTGGCGCAGATCGCAAAGGAGGAGCACCATTAGATCTTGATGACACTTGTAAAATCGTGTGTTGCGCGCGCATATCCTGCAATAGAATACTCTTATTCGGCTCATTCCTCCTCACCTCACTCCCGCATAAACTCCGTCCGATCTGATTCTAGTACTTGTATGCACTTTGACACCGTCCGTTGCTTCGCTTCATCGCCAGCGCAATGTTTGGCGCGCGCCCGTGGACAAATTGAGCTTAGCCTTGTGGTACAGGGTGCCCTGGTCACCTAACTTTCACGAGGGCGCAATGTTCGCTGACTGGAGAAATTGGCCAAAACTGAAAAGGATCGACACACTCTATTTTGCTGTTCAAGATTCTTGGGGCGGATGATACGGAGGCGGGGGGACAGCGGGTTGGAAACACGTCATCTGTTGCCTCGAGCTCAAGGGTCTAAGCGCTCTGGAATTGTGTACCCACATCATACGGCTCTTTTGCGTTTAGTATCAGGGATATCCTATTCAATGGCTCGTGACTTTACCCGGTTTGCTGGGCATCATCACGAAACATCTATTATCGCGATTCCCTCACGTGAAGAAGCACGACCACCCTACGCCATGTGCCCGCAGTGATGGCGCGCGCCATTTCGACCTCGTGTCTTGGGGGAGGAGAGCGCGTGACACTGAGCTGTTGACGCCACCAGATACAGAAGTGGCATATGTGTGTGTGCGATCGAGCAGGATTGGCAAGGGCTATGAACCGGCGGCGGACGGCGGATAAGGCCGACTGGTCATGTTGTGCTTATGTTGGGAGCTACAGTAACTGCCCTCCCCCCACGCGCCACAGGGCCCCACGTTCTGTGGAGATTTCTACGACGTCAATCATGTACGTTTCCCCAACCCTGATAGCTAGTCTTGCTCTGCGTTGGTGTGCTGTACTGTACGTACTCGAAAGAACGTTCCTGGTATTACCTACGAAGCGCTTTTTGAGATGGAGTCGTGAGTGGCATACAGCACCTCGTGACACGACCTGTAAACTTGGGCGCACATTCAAATTGATAGCCTCCCACTCAAGAGGCCAAGGTGGTTTCGCCAAGTGAGTCAACTCAGGCCTCAGGGCCGACCATGAAACACTACGCACTGTGGGGTAATGGGGTGTCCGAGGTCTTTCGGAGGCCGACGGGCGAAGCATTTACGAAGCCGCCCTGTTCCTGTTCTGGTCTCAAGGGTACAGATAGTGGTACGATAATAGAACATTCTAGCCCCTTGCCAGCGCTTCAGAGATGTAGATAGATACTGATGCAACCATGTCCACGGGTTAAAGATGACGCCTGGGTGGATGGGGAAAACCATATCAGGGGCGCATCAAAGCTACGTGGATTTGGGGTGATAGCTAGCTTGAACTTCTGTTGCACACGACACGGTGGATCGTCATGTGCGATATTCAATTATGGATATTCGCTTCTGGGACTGCGTCACCGCCGCATTGCAAGACTAATGACGGTGAGAGTCCGATGTGACGCAGTATCTTGCGCCCGTCACGAGCTTCGGGACGGCACAATTTTGGGATTTATTGATTGTTGTAAGTGACAGGGAACAAGGACAGCGAGCTCGACCGCCCCAGGCGCAGCCGCGCCCAAATTTACTGATAGTGGTACGAGATATGATGACCGAGAACAACGAATTTGTAGTAGAGAGTGGATGTTACGCGGCGAGGAAGGGAAATTGTTGTTGTGATCAAGTTCTGGAGCATTCACGGACGAGTCTAGACCACGGCGAAATCATAGGCGTTGCGGCAGCAATGGCATCGCCATCCGAGTATTCCCCATACAAGACCCCTGTCACTGCGAGCGCGGGTGCGAGTGAGAAATATTTCTTATCCAACCCGCTATTTGAAACTAAAACCCCAAAGCAGGCGGGGCAGGGGTGAGCATGTTGAGCTAACTAAGATAGGGATGATTCAACGGGAAAAAAAAAGGGGGGGAGAGTGGGGAAGGAGGGATAGATATGAGGGTGAGAAATTTACATAATCGCCTCGAGGTCAAGCCGTGGGCGAGGAATAGGCTGTGCGGGGAGAGGCGGGCAGAGACCTGAGACGAGACTTTTGATTCCGCACCGTTAAGCTTTGCTCTACCTCTGCCTCTGCCTCGGATTGGTCTTATTTAATCAACTATGGACCAGTCAACCCAATATTCAGGACTTCCACCGCAGACGCACCACTCCTCTCGTCAAATGTTTCAGTCTGCACAACTCCCTCCGCCTTCCCAACTACACCAACTCCCCCCTTCCTCATACTCAAGATCGAACACCTTGCCACCTATCCCAACACTCGCCGCCAACCTCTCAGCGAGGTATCCCCCTGCATCTTATCATCCATCTCTGGCATCGGCCTCTCCGACCCTCCCTCCCCTTCCCTCCAACTCCTCATCACAACTCCCATGGCCGACACAGCGCACATCCTCATCCCGCGAGGAGCGTTACCCCCCACGGTCACAAGAGACCAAAGTCAAACCATTGATCCATGATCCAGTTCCCCCTCCGCCCCCATCACAACCAGAACCCCAGAAGGAATCAGAGGATAATCTGCCCCCAACATCGGACTTTGTGAAGAAGCTCTACAAGTAAGCTCTCATACCCCAGACTTATTTCGTATTGTTCAGCTTGTATCAGGATGTTGGAGGACCCATCGTTCCAGAGAGTAGTATCGTGGGGCCCCAATGGGGACTGCTTCGTAGTCAAGGTTCGCTCTGGTCTCTCCTGCATGCCGAGATGAGTTTAGAACCCCTGATCTCCCGCGATAGGACATGAACGAGTTCACAAAGTCCATCCTCCCGCGGATGTTCAAACATTCCAACTTTGCATCCTTCGTTCGCCAGCTCAACAAGTACGACTTTCACAAGGTTTGTCCCTTTCATCACTATCTCCCTGCTCTGCCCCCGGCAAGCGCCGCTTACCGGACCGGACTTTTGCAGGTCAAGAATACGGACGAAAGCCAGTTTGGGGAACATGTAAGCTTTGCGCCCCACTCAGTAGTCCGTTCTTTCTCATTCGCTTCACAAGAGCTGGACTTTCCGGCACCCGGATTTCCATGCGGACCGCCGCGATGCGCTTGAAAATATCAAACGTAAGGTCCCCGCTGCACGAAAGCCAGTATCTACGCGCGGTCCCCAAGGCGAATCGCCGTCACCGTCATCAGTGACTATTGAAGCCCTACAGGCTCAGGTCGAGCGTCTTGTCCAGACGCAAGATGACATGGCTGCCCATATACGCCACTTAGAAAACAACTATCAGAACGTACTCACCGAGATGGTGAACTTCCAGCGGAACATGGCGCAGCAGGATGGCCTCATGCAGAATCTGATCAGTTACTTTTTGCAGATGGAGAATGGTCAGTTTAATTTTTGACATATGGGTTTCTACATTTATTCGCATCTCCGCTCTCTTAATGATGGGACTTGGGTTGGGTTCGGTCGGGCGTTGTATCTTGTAGCCAAAAGATCTTATCCTATTCTAATTCGTATCCTCGTGCCTTTGTTCTCTTGAAAAGCGCAAACGCTAACGTTGCTTCCCTACTATCAGGGAAAACGAAAACTGAAGACCCAATGTCCAGCTTTACATCTGATGCCAATCCGTTCCTTCCGACCCAAGAAGCACAGAGAATGATGGGCTCTTATCCGGAAACCGACGTAGCTCGTGCCTCCCTCTTTCAAATGAATGAGATTTCCCGGAGGGCCGAAGTCGCTGGCATGTCATTCACCACGAACCTCGCTGGGACAGCCTCGGCTCAGCCACCAGGTACGGGTGGAGCGCCAGTGGCTTCGACGAGCACTTCTGCGGCCAACGGTTCTGGTCCTAGTAATCCGCCACGACCCCGGAGTGCACATCAAATTTTTGCGGCTGCCGCAGGGCTACTCGTTCCTCAATTAAATCCCACAGACGGTGATCCCCCACTAAGTCGTCAGGATGCGCTGGCTCGTATGGAGGAGTTGCAACGCAATCGGCCACAAAGTGCTCAGGGCATCGTCTCTGTACCCATCAACGCGGACGGATCTAACGCATCATCAGGGTCCGATCCATTTATCATGCCAGCTGATCCATCTGCAGATGGGACAATGGCACAGTACGGCACGCAGACTGTTTCGCACGAGGGTCTGCAAGTGTTCACGCTAGGCCACCTGCTCCCGCGTTCGGGCGAGGACGATGCGAACGGCAACTGGACCTTCGACCCAAATTCGCTCAATGGGCTCTTCCCGCTCCCGCTGAACGGCGCGGAGGAGAACGAGGTCGTCAACCCGTCCCCGACGACAGCGAATCCGACGACGACTGCGCCGTTTGAGGCACGCCCCGCATCCGCGCAGACGCTCCGCGTGCGGAGGTCGGCGTATGTGCCCGGATGGGCAGTTCCACCACGTGTTTTGTTGGTGGAAGATGACGCGGTCAGCAGGAAGCTGTCAAGCAAGTTTTTGCAGGTCTTTGGGTGCACAATCGACGTCGCTGTGGACGGCGTTGGCGCGGTCAACAAAATGAACTTCGAAAAGTACGACCTAGTGCTAATGGTAAATTTTTTCCTCCGCTTCCTTGCACGGCTGTTTAGTAGCGTCTTTTCAGGATATTGTGATGCCCAAGTTAGACGGCGTATCAGCTACGAACCTTATTCGTCAGTTCGACCATATGACGCCTATTATTTCCATGACAAGCAACTCGAAGCCGAACGAGGTAATGACGTACTACCATTCCGGTATGAACGACGTCTTGCCCAAACCATTCACGAAAGAGGGTCTTCTGGAAATGCTTGAAGTATGCACACATGTTCTTCGTCTTCGGTACCTCGGGGCTAATGATGACGGCGTTGCACGTGTTTTAGAAACACTTGATGCACCTCAAGACGATCCAACAAATGGGTAAATTCCCTCGTGCGATCGGTGCGCCAGACACGAGCATCGAAGAAGACCCGGAAACATCCATGGCGGTGCAGCCGTCGGTGAACCCTCCCGTCGAGGATCCAGGGCGGATCGACCCACTCGCCGGGATGGGCCTGAGCCAGCAGCAGTACCAGTTGATCTTGCAAGGGCTCGTGAACGGCAGTAGCTCACTGAGCGCAGCGGTCAGCGGTGCCGGGCCCGTCGCGGGCGTCAGCATCGTAAGCGAGAAACGCTCCCTCGACGAGGCGGACGACGAGCGCGATGGCAAGCGTGGCCGTTTCGAGGTGCTAGAGTGATTGATTGGAGGTCGCGTGGCACCTCTGACGTCATCTTTCTCGCGCATTTCGATTCTTTGACTATCCACACCCCACCCCTCTACCCCACTTTTACCCTCTTCATTCGGATCTCTCTGGCATCTAACCATTTACCCCTCTGGGTATTGTCTTATCGCAAGGCCTTTCTCAATTGTCCATGCAGCCAATTCATCCACTGCTCTGTACAATACTGTGCTTTACCTAGCGACCTACCCTCCCCCTTAGTTATGAACGTTTGTACAGTCATCATCCTTCACTCCCTCGCTTTCCCCCACTTAC
>QLOS01002886.1:0-18565 GCA_003313725.1 Russula sp. MG48 | reverse complement strand
TTGGGATGTCAGCCTAACCTAAATCGACACCAAATGAATATTCATTCAGTGTCTGCCTAATCCATCCAGACCTTCAGGCAATATTGATTGAGATGTCAGCCTAACCAGGATATACATCTAGTGGATATTCAGTTGGTGTCTGCTGAATCCGACCAGACCTCAGGCAACATTTGTTGAGATGTCAGCCCAACCTATATCAACACCCAATGAGTATTCATTCAGTGTCCACCTAATCTGACTAGACCATAAGGCAATATTGGCTGGGATGTCAGCCTAACCGATATCTACATCAAATGAATATTGAGTCAGTGTCCGCCTAATCCAACCAGACCATCAGTCAATATTGGTTGGGATGTCAGCCTAACCAATATCTACACCCAGTGAATATTCATTCAGTGTCAGCCTAATCTGACCAGATGCTCAGGCAATATTTGTTGGGATGTCAGCCTAACCTATTCAACACCCAATGGATATTCATTTAGTGTCCGCCTAATCTGTCTGGACCTTCAGGCAATATTGATTGAGATGTCAGCCTAACCAGGAAATATATCTAGTGAATATTCAGTTGGTGTCCGCCGAATCAGACACAGCCTCAGGCAATATTTGTTGAGATGTCAGCCTAACCTATAACGACACCCAATGAATATCCATTCAGTGTCCGCATAATCCGACCCAACCTTCAGCCAATATTGGTTGGGATGTTAGCCTAACCAATATCTACACCCAGTGAATATTCATTCAGTGTCTGCCTAATCTGACAGGCAATATTTGTTGGGATGTCAGCCTAACCCATATCAACACCCAATGAATATTCATTCAGTGTATGCCTAATCCGTCTGGACCTTCAGGCAATATTGATTGAGATGTCAGCCCAACCAGGATATACATCTAGTGAATATTCAGTTGGTGTCCGCAGAATCCACCCAGACCTCAGGCAATATTTGTTGAGATGTCCGCCTAACCTCTATCAACACCCGATGAATATTCATTCAGTGTTTGCCTAATCTGACTAGACCATAAGGCAATATTGGCTGGGATGTCAGCCTAACCAATAGCTACATCAAATGAATATTGAGTCAGTGTCCGCCTAATCCGACCAGACCATCTGCCAATATTGGTTGGGATGTCAGCCTAACATATATCTATACCCAGTGAATATTCAGTCAGTGCCCATTGGTTTTGTGCTCTCAGGTGGACCAATAACCTCAACAATCAATATTTGAAATAAGTCCGCCTGATCCGACTACACCAGCATAGTATACCTGTTGGGCTGTCAGGCTAATCAATTCCTATGCATATGGAATGTGATATATAACAGTCCGCTGATTACATGTAGTTGGATACCTAATATTCATTGATGGACAGCCAAGTGATCTCTTAGTAAGCCTCGGACACATTGCAAATGTGTATTCAATATCTTTCTGCCGATCTGTAAAATACATATACTATCTGAAATCCGGCGGACATCTGCTGGGATGTCTTAGACAATATAATGTCACTATATTAACTATGTTTCTATCAGATATTCGGACTGAATGGTGTGCACCACCAGCAGCCACTTTGCCCAAGCCAGATGGGACCAGTCCCCATGGAGGTAGATTGCATCAGGGCCATGCTCAGTGACTCAGAGAAAGCCTGCCTCCAGAAAGAAGGACGCTGCTACCAATGCAAGAAACAAGGCCACCTTGCACGCCAATGCCCACAAAGGAAGGGCAAAGGGAACCTCCCTCATGCTGCCAAAGCACAGATAACCCCAGAGTATGAAGACGGGGACCCAGGAGATGCTGCCACACCAGTAACTTCTGCCCCTCCAGGAATAACGGCTCCAGAGGAAATCCTCAAAGTGATGGCCGCCCTCAGCAATGAGCAGTACGATAAGATGGGTCAGATGTGGGAGGCTCAGGGTTTTCAAAGTGCCTGAATACATCGGCCAGTATTTGGGCAATGTTCTGTTGTGATGTGTACCTACCAAGAATCAAATCGTTGCGTATCCCAGCTCAGTTACACACCTTGACCGCCAAGGCCAAGCTCCCTGTCTTCATTGACAGTGGGGCAACAGAAAACTTTGTCAGCCCAACATTCATTAAAAGGAACAGTATCACCACACTACCCCTCAAACGCCCCAGGAAGCTATGAAATGCAGATGGAAGCAAGAACAGCATTGGGGAACTCACCAGGTTCACTGAGCTAGAAGTAATCACTGGCAAAAAGAGCCACATCCACTGCTTCTATGTCACAGAACTAGGAGGAGATGACCTCATACTAGGCTACCCATGGCTCGCTGCAGTCAACCCCCACATCGATTGGACAAAGGGGACCATTGACCAAAGTATTGCCCTCTGCACACCAGAAGCATCGCTGCTTCAGCCCACACCACCAGTACAAGTTGCAGGACTGCAGGTGGACATCCCATCATGCCAGCCCCTCTTAGAACCAGGAGATGAGCTCATCATGCAGCTCTGCAAGACTACTGTCTCCCAATGCATCGCAGAGGAAGCGCAATCAAAGGAAAAGAGGACATGGGACCAAATAGTACCAGCCCACTACCACCACTTCAGCAAGGTCTTCAGCGAGCAAGCTGCACAGCACTTCCCAGAATCACGACCCTGGGACCATGCCATTGACCTCAAGCTGGATGCCCCAGACACCATGGACTGCAAGATCTACCCACTCAACCCCAGGGAACAGGCAGCACAACGAGAATTTGTCAAGGAGAATGAGGGCCTTGGTTTAATCCATCCCTCGGACTCCAGATATGGCTTCCCAGTCTTCTATGTCAAGAAAAAGAATGGGGACCTACGATTGGTCATTGATTATCAAAAGTTAAACACTGTCACCATTCGCAATCGCTACCCACTGCCACTAATCCCAGAACTAATCGACTGTGTAAGGGGGCATGCCCTATTCACAAAGATGAACATCAGATGGGGCTACAACAACATTTGCATACGGGAAGGAGATCAGTGGAAGGCAGCCTTCAAGACAAATCTGGGACTATTCGAACCAATGGTCATGTTCTTCGGCCTTACCAACTCTCCGGCAACATTCCAGACCATGATGAATCAAATTTTTAAGGAACTTATTGACGGTGGCTATGTTACAGTGTACATGGATGATATCCTTGTGCACACACCCCTGGACTACCCCCTTCACCACCGCATCACCGCCCAGGTGCTAGAGATCCTCCTCATGCATGACCTCTACCTGTGGCCAGAGAAATGCCTATTCGAGGCCACAGTGGTGGAATATCTGGGCGTCATACTGGAGAAGGATTGCCTCAGGATGGACCCCATCAAAGTCAAAGCGATCCTGATGTGGCCCACTCCAAAAAATGTCTGAGATGTCCATGCGTTTATAGGATTCTGCCTCTTCTATTGACGTTGGATCCCCAAGTTCAGTGAAATCACATGCCCCATGAATGAGCTCACACACAAAGATGTTGCCTGGGAGTGGACAGCTGCACAACAAGCCACCTTTGATGAACTAAAAGACCAAGTAGCCTCAGCACCAGTCCTCAGGCAACCAGACTTTGCCAAGCCATTCTATGTCGACACAGACACATCGCAACACACCCTAGGGGCAGTCCTGCAACAAAAGGATGAACAGGGGCACCTGCATCCAATCGCATTCCACTCTAAGACCTTCGATGCCACCCAGCGCAACTGGGATGTCACAGACCAAGAGGCCTTTGCAGTCCTGGATGCACTATGCACATGGAGAGCCTACCTAGCAGGGAGCATGCACAAGGTCATCATATGCACAGACCACCACAACTTACAATACTTCCTGCGACCCCAGAACCTCAATTGCTGTCAGGCCAGATGGTCACCAGAACTCCAGGAGTATGATTATCAGCTGGTGCATGTCCCAGGCAAGCAACACATCCCTGCAGACTTCCTATCATGCCCTCCAGGAGAAAAGGGAGAGCATGACAATGAAAATATCACCCTATTCCCACCAGAACACATCGTGACCCTGCAATTTGCCACCTTCCCACCAGATTTGGCTGGACGAAGGGAAATCCTCCAACAATATCACGACCACCCCCTTGCAGGGCACCCAGGCATCAAGAACACCCTTGCACTCCTGCAAAGACACTATGAAGGGGGGAGAGAACTTGAACAATTCACAAGAGAATATGTACAAGGGTGCGCCAAATGCCAAGAAACCAAAGCACGCACCACACAACCAAAGGCAGCCCTCTTCCCAATCAACATGCCCACAGAAGAAGGGCCCTTCCAAAGCATTTCCATGGACCTAATCACAGACCTCCCCCTCTCAGCAGGACACAATGCAATCCTCACCATCATCGACCAAGGCTGCTCCAAAGCTGCATGATTCCTCCCATGCTTGACCACCATCACAGGGGAGGGAGTGGCTGCACTATATTTCCACCACATCCTCCCATGGTTTGGACTCCCCAGACGAATTATCTCAGATCATGACCCTAGATTCACATCGCACTTTGCACACGCACTAGCCCAGAGCATACATGCCAAACAGAACATTAGCACTGCCTTTCACCCCAGGACAGATGGGCAGAGTGAACGTGCCAATCAACAAGTAGAACAGTACCTGTGCCTCTGGGTTCCAGACTAACAGGACCAATGGGCATACTACCTTCCCATGGCAGAGTTTGTGTACAACTATTGGCCGCACAATCGCACAAAACTCACCACACACGAACTCCTCTTTGGCTATCAACCTCAATGCACGATTGACAATGACCCCACACACCCACCAGCAGTACAGGACCACCTCACACACATTCTAGACGCCAGGAAACGTGCACAAAGGCTCCTAAATGTGCCACCTAAGACAACAGTACCCTGGTTCCAGAAGGGACAAAAGGTTTGGCTAGAAGGACGCCACATCAAAACCTACTATCCCTCTAGTAAGCTGGCGCCCAAACACTTTGGACCATTCAAAATCACATCTGTCATCTCCCCTGTGGCTTACCAACTGGAACTGCCACCATCATGGACGATTCATAAGGTGTTTCATGTGGATCTCCTGATGCCTTACCAAGAAACAGATGCCCATGGACCCAACTACACTTGCCCCCCACCAGATATCATCGAGGGTGCACCAGAATGGGAAGTAGAACATATTATGGGGGAGCGCCACTGGGGCAGAAAACACGAACACCAATTCCTAATCAAATGGAAGAACTACCCACATGCTGACAACACATGGGAACCAGCAACAGGAGTACATGCTCCAGACCTTGTCAGAGAGTTCCATCAAAGAACCAAGGCACATCGGGATGATGCGAGACCTAAGAGGGGGGTAATACATGAAAGGGAGGGACACGCACACCTCATTTCCACCCTCACAAGCTTGAGAGCACCACCAGCCAGGACAACGGCCACCAGAAGTCCAGAATTGGTGCCAGACTCATCGCGCACCTGTACTAGCCTTGCACGTCGAGCAGCATCATCAGGGTCGCTTCCTCCTACACCAGAATCAGAATCAGAGACGTCACTTGCTACGTTCATTGCCACGTCCAGCAGAGGAAGCCTACCGACATTCTCACCCCCCATGCAGCTCCCAGACTATCCTGATAGTAAGCTGCTTAGAAACCCAGCCAGAAAGCTGACGAAGGAAGGTTTCTGGCCCAAAATGGCACGCAACAAGACAGCCTATAAGACTGCAAAGAAACACCCCCAATCTTTCTCCATCTACCCCTGTCCATTCCTTGCAGCTGTGGCTTCAATCTATCCAAACATCTTTCACACTTCCTCATCCCCACAGAACTTTAACCGTGCCACTACGCTTGCTGCTGCCCGTCATCCTTGTTGCCCTCGTCCTGCTTACATGTCTTCCTTGTCTGTGGCATCCTCTGCACCAGGCTCCCCCATCTATAAGGGGGACTACAGTGATTTCCTTGCCACGGTAGACCAACCCATCCCCACCTTGGAGCCCCCTCCAGGTTCCCCTATGACAGACATCGAACTCCCCCCTGTTGACACACTAGAGACCCTCACCACCAACCCAGACACCACCTCCTACACAGATGACTCCCCATATGCACCCCTCGGCCACTCCACCACCACTCACATCCCTGGCCTCCTACTCACGGATGCCATGGGGAACCCAGTCTCTGAAAGTGAGGAAGAGGGGCCATCCTTTGCCATTGACATGCACAGGGTGACCACAGGAGAGGAAGTCATCTGCCGCCTCAATGCTATGGTGGCAGAGATCATTGACACCCTGGAGGATGAAGACATGCAAGGCACTGTCATCGATGCCATGTCCTCGCTCCGCAGCCTTGTGGAAGGAGACTCTGCCCCAGGTACACCCTCCTGGAACCCTGCCAATGTCCCAGATGAGTGGAGCCCCCTCGTGTCTATTGATGTTGAGGGCATCACAGAGGGAGCAGAGGAACAGGATCACCCTGGGCACCCCTACTGCCTCAACCACCCCTGCAGCACCTACTACTTTCCGCAGAAGATCCAAGATGGATCTGGCACCCTAACCACCCCCAAGTATGTCGCCTTCATGTTTGGGGCCAAGGACCCAGTTGTCCTGGCCACCATGGGGCATGGCAGGGTCATATTCACCTACCCCCTTCATGCACGTGGCAGCAGCATGCCCAGTACCCCAGCACGGTTTACACCCACTCCCCCACCTCATGCAGAGGCAGGTCTCAATCTTCTCAGATGAAGGAGGGGACACTGGCTCCTTCTGGCACCATGTGGACAATGCCCTCAAGGCAGTAGGGGACCCGTACCTCATTGGGGAAGTTGAGCGCCTGCGCACAGTGGAAATGGGGATGGACTCCCATGCGATTGACATAGAGACAGAGAAGCAGCACCTGGCTGAGGCACAACACCTCCTCAAGTGGCACCAGAGGAGGCTCAACTATTACAAGGACCAGCGTCACCAAAGTGTAGTGCACCTCTCCAACGTGGATGCCTACAACATCATTTTCCCCTACCTTACCTCCATCCATGCCCCACTGGGCACCCCAGATGACCAGGTCCTCTCTTACTGCCCCTCCCCTGCGCTGCGTGAAGCCCTGGCCAAGGTGGGGTGCGGCAACACACAGTGTCCTGAGCTGTGGACCCTCTCCCAGTGCATCTTTGGGCGTCCCCCTCCTAATACATGGTCCCTCCTTGAACGCATCACCCAGGAGGGCTCCTGCCTTGAACGTGAGGCTGAAGGGGAACCTGTGGCCACGGTGGAGTATGACACGGACACCATGGATGCTTATGACTGGACTGGCCAAGGTAGCAACTGAGGGCAGTCATGGACTATAGGAGAGGGGTGATGTTACACTCCCGCTTCACTGTACGCTTCATTTCTTTTCATTCTTACTGCCTACTGCTCTCTGCGCTTCACCTATGGACTGCCGGGCCCCTATGGCCTGTGACTCTGCCTATGCCTTCCTACTTCACTCTGCACGCTTACCACACAGCCTGATGGGCCATCGGAACCAATGCGCACCACTAGTGCTACATTTGCACGCCTCTGCGCATGCACTGCCTCAACACTTACTGACTCATGCTGTACAATGACTCCAGATGACTGTGTACTAGTAGCGGTGTCCTAGGGACACCATGACTCGCTCTGACTCCCTATGAGTCACATCTCCATGTACTTATATTGCGCAGTTCGCCTAGGACAGACCTTAAGTCTGTTCTCTTGTAATCTCAGCCTGTGAACGGTCTCCCTCCTTCACTTGTGAACCCCAGCTCCTCTGGTCAATTGCCAGACTTCGCACCCCTCTGCAGAGCACTAGTGCATGCTCAAAGGCAAGGGAAAGCTTACCATCAGGCATCACAAGAGTACGCCTGCACGCGAGAGGTATACAGACCTCTTACCTTTGAGGCCTCAGTCGCCAGCGTCGCCTACGCCCCCTCCTTCACCTGTGGAGGTACGCTCACTCGGTGGGCGTGACAGTCATGGTATACATGGATGACATCCTGATCCACACTCCCCGCAACATCACCTTACACCAGCGAGTGGTCAACGACATCTTGACCATCTTGGGGAGGAATGATCTGTTCCTGAAGCCACAGAAGTGTATGTTCAAAGCTGACTCCATCGAGTACCTAGGAGTCGTAGTCTCAGAAAACACAATCGCCATGTACCCAGTCAAAGTCACAGGTGTCAAAGCCTGGAAGGTTCCCACCACACTGAAGGAGGTTCAGGCACTGCTCAGCTTCCTGAATTTCTATCACATGTACATCAGAGGGTTCAGTACCCTCACTGCACCCCTTAATGTGTTGGTAGCTCATTGCGCAAAAGGAGGGAAGTTCCACTGGGAAGAGGCACATCAACAGGCCTTCAAGGCCCTTATTGACGCTGTCACCACTGCTCCAGTCCTCCAGCAACCACAGTTTGACAAACCCTTTATTGTAGACACAGATGCATCCACATATGCCATTGGAGCAGTCCTACAACAACAAGATGACAAACAGAAACTACGACCAGTTGCGTTCCTGTCAGCAACACTCGACACGACACAAAGAAATTGGGACATATACGACAAGGAACTTTACACTGTAGTGCGGGCCTTGGAATATTGGAGACCATACCTAGCTGGCTCTCGCCACCAGATGCTCATCCACACCGACCACCACAACCTCACATACTTCAGGAAATTACAGAACCTGAACTGACAACAGGCCAGATGGCATCAAGAGTTGGCAGACTACGACTTCAAGCTGGTCCATGTCCCTGGAAAGCGACATGTCCCAGCTGACTTCCTTTCCCACCCCTTCAGTGGAAACCAAGGGGAAGATGACAACAAGGGAGTAGTCTTACTCCCTGACTCCCAATTCGCGAAGCTATCCTTCCCAGAAGAGACTGAAGCACGGCATGAGGTATTATGCCTCCACCATGATCACCCACTAGCCAGTCACCCAGGAATTGCCAACACTCAACACCTGCTAGAACAACAATATGAAGGAGAAGGCATGAAGGAATTCACCACAGAATATGTGCGTGGCTGTGCCTCATGTCAAGAGAATAAACCCTGCACACACCATTAACATGCGCCCCTACAAGCACTCCCAGTAGAGCCCCAATTAGGCCCATTCCAAACCATTGCCCTGGACCTAATTACCAACCACCTGGAGTCCCACAGCTTTAATGCCATACTCACAATCATTGACCAAGGTTGCTTGAAGGCAGCCAAGTTCCTACCCTGCACTACCAACATCACCGGTGAAGGAGTGGCAGCCCTATACCTACGCCACCTAGTCCTGTGGTTTGGAATCCCCAGGAAAATCATCAGTGACCGCAACCCCAGATTCATGTCACAGTTCACCACAGAATTGTGCCACCTCCTCCACATCCAGCAAAACGTGTCCACCGCATTTCACCCCTGAACTGATGGTGCCAGTGAGCATGCCAATCAATGGCTGGAGCAATATCTCCACCTATGGACTTCCAATGACCAAACCGCGTGGGCCCCCTATCTCCCATTTGCTGAATACGTCCACAACTCATGGCCCCACAACTGTTCTGGACAAACACCCCATCAGCTCCTCTTCAGCACCAAACCCTTCATCCCAATGTCCACTGAAGAAGCTTGGGTGCCAGAAGTCACTGAGCATCTTCAGAAGATCCAGGAGGCAAGGGAAGCAGCTGTGAAAGCATTCCAAACCATGACAGATCACATTGTCCCAATAGAATTCGAAGAAGGGGATCAAGTGTGGCTTGAAGGGCGTAACCTCAAGTTACACTACCCCACCATGAAACTGGCACCCAGACATTATGGACCATTTCCCATCACATGGAAGCTGTCACCGGTCACCTACAGGCTCCGTCTTCCCACGTCAATAAGGATCCACCCCACATTTCATGTGGATCTCCTCACACAATACATTGAAACAGCCACCCATGGACATAATTACGCCTGACCTGATCCAGAAGTAATCAAGGGGGAGCCTGAATGGGAAGTTGAATCAATCCACAAGGCAGACCTTTACAGCAGATGACAGGAACTCTGTTTCCTCATGCACTGGAAGGGCTTCCCCGCATCCAAAGATTCATGGGTCTTGGCCCTGGACCTTCATGCACCTGACCTCATCAAAGACTTCTATTGACGCAACCCTGACACACCACGAGCTGTACCACAAGCGCTGAGTGTTACGCTCAGCCTTGGGCATTCTAAGCGACTTGCTTATCGGTGACTTGGTTCAGTCCAAGTCCTACTTCGTGGTAGTGCTGCGTGCACTGTGGACATTTGATAGTGTTCTTCTCTTGTTTGCAATGGCACAAGATGTAGGCCAACAGAGGTGCACTAATGCACAAGTGGCACAAGCACAATAGAGTGCACAAGTGCAAAGGGGTTCAAGACCAAAGGTTCCCTGAATACAAGGGAGGAGAAGGAGGGATAGAGCAAAGAGAGGAGTGTACTGGTGGTCCTTGAGGGTCTGTTATGGTTCGTTCTAACCTTGGGGTGCTTCCCACTGCAGGGATTCCAAGGGTCAAGTAGGCTGGATTAGAAAGAGGTCGAGTCTGTCTGCTACATGACAGAAATGTGTACTACTTATAGTAAACCAGTCAGGCCCCTATCAAGAGGGACGCGTAAATGTCAGGGCATAGGGCCCATGTCGTCATAAGAGTCCAGAGCACACGCCATAAGGGCACAGCAGCGTTCTAGTTCAATCTGATGGACGCACGTACAGTATGATGTCAAGGGTCAGTCCAGATGTCCAATCAGCTAAGAGTTTGTTATTGTAAGGACGCGCAGCCTGCATCCATGCCGGAACACGTCTGCACTACACCCTAGGACCTAGGGAACACGCCTTCATTGTGCTATGATGTGCCAAGGTGATGTGCTGCACGCCTGCACCTGCAGGTGCCACATGGGTACCACAACCATGCGCTCATAGCATGAGGCTAGGAGCTCCTTCCTAATCAGTCCAAATCAATGTCCATACCAATGTCTGTATCGTAGCCAGTCTGCATTCAATGTAGGGCCTCCCAAGGAGGTCCTGATTCCATCCTTGTCTTGTCAGGTAACCAGCCACAGGTCCCAAAGACCGCATAGTGGCTGGGTCAGTGCGCAAAGGCAGCGCGATCGTAACACTGAGACGTTGCTTTCCTAGAGAGGGGGGTAATTCCCCTATGCCCACTCCCATGACACCATCAATAATGACAGAAGCACCAAAATCACTAGCCCCACAACCGAACACAAGACCAGCATCAACAACTACAAGAACTGGCAGAACAACATGACTCCCTGCAAGATACGCATTCCTCAAACTCCTCCCCTCAGCTCTCACACATCAACCAACAACCCCCTGGAGCACTACCTGAATGAACCACAACATACAATACACCCAAGTATTCCCATTGAAAGAAGAATATCCAAGACCCCCAAACCTCCGCACCTTCCACATCCTTGCCTTGCCAAAAGCCATCCCCTTCATACCAGGAGTAACATATCACGAAACCCACCAAGATTAACATGCACGGATCCACAGCTACTTCTGCAAAACTGACTGGTGCCCTTACCATCGCTAATGCCACCATTCCCATTGGACTACATCATGCCCACCGAAAAGAAGCACATCCAGTACTATCCACCCAACTATGCCACTGCTCCACCTTCCAGATTGTCACACATGGAACCCTCTACTACCACTCCCACTGTCCACGTACCCAAACTTCTACCAAGTCTTCCCTGTAAATGCCAACAATCGCCAGACTGTGAGCCATTGGGCTCCAGTCTCAACAGAATTGAACCACATCCGAATCAATCTCGCACGACTCTTCCAGAGGCTTCACTTAGCCACAGTCACCCATTGTTTATGATGCCAACAGACATGCCAACCCAATGTCACCCCAGACCACACCCAACTAATGATCTACTGGACCAGCTGGAAGCTGAATTGGCTCAGCTTGGGACAAATTATGAGGAACCTCAAACAGACACTGCAACCGCCTACGCCGATGAGAAGAACCATGCAACCACCAGCACTGTCACCTCTGGATTCACTGACACCATCTGAGGCTCCATCCCCGTCTCTGCAGTACCCATACTTGCCCTAAGGTCGCCACAACCACAGTTCACATGACAAGCATTCAGAGATGCCCTTGATTGGATGCACAACCAAGCCCTCACATACCAAGTGGCTTGGAGCCCTGAAGAAGTACAGACCCTATGTGACACCAACCAAGAAGCCCACTCCATAGCCATCACCCTATCCACCATCCACCAGATTGCCTGTGACAAGACCTGTCACAGCACCCCTGACCATGACCACCAAATCCTCGAATGCCTGAAACAGTTCAGCAAGATCAGTGATGACATCCTCCAGGCCATTGATAATGGCAGAATCACCCTTTCCGACAACTCCCACACAGTCCTTGATTATACCCGATTTGGCTCTCTGTTTTGAATTACAATATTGACCATGACCATGACTGATGACTGATGACTGACCATGTAGAGTTGGAACTCCGCTGTTGTACAATACTGTTAGGGATGCACTGACCCCTTACCACAAACAGATCCCCTCATGTCCTCCTCCAAATCCTCCCCTGCATCGATCACTACTCCCTTACCCACCTTGCAGTCACTGGAACCCGAGATACCCCATCCCGCTCTCAGTCAACTGGCATGACCCCCCACTGTATCACAATACCCCCAATGATGACACTCATGACCCACAATTTGTAAAGACAATATAGAGCATCGCATGCAAGAATTACTCCAAGCGATAGATGAAGCCAGTACACAAGCAGCCTTAGCTTGTCGACAATACGACCAGAAGTTCCAGTACCACTTGAATGGAGTCAATGCATTTATCTGTATCCCCAAGGAGGACATGACAATGCTAGATGCCTGGTGAAGCTGGGGCGTCTTCAGACCTGACAGGGGGGCAGTGTTACCCTTTCTTTCTCTTCCTACTATCTTTTCACCCTGCCCAGTACCAATATTGACCTCCTGATGCCTCGAGCCTAGGACTCCAGTATGATACCAGACTCACATGACTCGTTAGGAAGCCCGCTCTCACACTTGCTAGCTATATAAGGTAGACTAGACTGTGATGGCCTCTCCAGGCTTGTTCTCTTGTACCAATACCAAGCTACACTCTGGCCCTTGGTGGCTATCTGTATTCCCCTCTCATCTTGTGAACCCTCAGATCCTCAGGCCGATTGCCTGACTTTGACTTCCCCTGCATTGAACCCTTGTCTCAGGGTTGTGCGTATAAGGGGACCGCCACTGCCTGTGTCCCTAATCTCGAGGGACTGGCAGTGTCTGAGTCAGCCTATGAGACTCAGCGAATAGACCGACATCAATACACTCAGAGCTTGGGCGTAACATGGGCAGTGCCCATGCACTGGCTCACAGGCAACCATGGGGTGATGGAGATGGCAGCATCTACTGGCAGTGTCTACCTGACTGTGGGTGATGATGGGAATGGGGTGGTGGTGGTGGTGATGGCCTTGGCATGCACACTACACCCATGTGCCATGACTCACAGACCAGAAGGGGTGGTGACAGTGATGGTGATGCAGGCCTTGGCATGCATGCTGTGCCCATGCAGATGGACCAGGCCATGTATGCCATGCTGCACAGGGTGATGGAGGCAGCAATGGTGGTGATGGTAGGATGGTGGTGGTGACATGGCAGCTGTTGTGAGTAAAAGTGAAACCACCCCCAACTTGTGCTTGTGAGTGAGAGGGGGTAGTGGCCATTCTCCATAGACCTGTGGGGGAGCTGTTAGCCAGTGATGAGGGACAAAAAAAGGAAAGGGCCCTCAGTTGTCAGAGGGCAGCCACAGCTATGTTGCAGACTCACAGGCAGAACCCCACCTCACATTTGTGAATGAGGTGGTGATGGCAGTGGTGGTGAGGTGGCAGCCATCTCAGGCAAAGTAAAATGAGAATCACCCCCAACTCACATTTGCAAGTGAGAGGGGGTGGTAGTGGTGGCTAGGTGTTGTCCTAGAGAGAGGACTACCCATCTTGCATTTGTGAGCAAGAGGGGGTAGTGGCAGTGACATGGTGGCCATGGTGACACACCCTAAGCAGACCAGGCCCTTCTCACAGTTGTGAGTGAGAGGGGTGGTGTGTAATGATGCAGTGGCAAGTGGGTTGCAGGTGGTGGAGGTGATGTGTTGCATGAAGACTGGTCCACAACCAGTTATGGCTGGTTATGAACATGTGCATGATCTTACACAGACTGTAACCAGTAGCTGCCACTAACTGAGGCAGACCAAGAATCACAGTCTGGTTACACCCAGTGCAGTGCAGTCCAGTTCCCAGTTATTTTCCAGTCCATAGGATGCTACGCCATCCCTCGTCGTCCGTAGCCAAAAGCCAGACCGGTCCAAAGTGCCATCTGGACCGCCGCGCCGACTGGGCCGCTGGCCCGTTGCCCCGAGTTTCCAGAGCAAGCCCCTTGGTGTAGAGCATTCCGCCAAGAGGATACCGGACTTTGCCGTGACGGAGATCTCCGGCGGAGATCTCCATAGATGCCTTATAACTCACACTGACTCACCAGTGGCTGATGGAGTATGACTCCACAGTCTAGACCGACTTTGCCTAATGCCGGGGATTCCCCTAGGGATTCCCCCTTGTTGCCACTTCTACTTATTAGCTTATGACTCGCCTTTGCCACTTGACTCCGCCTTGCCCCACTATGCCATGACTCACGCTCCACCCTATGTGGAGCAGTACGATACAGCCTCGCGCTCCACTCTGTGGAGCTACTATACTTAGAACCAGTGCCAGCCTGCGCCACCTGAGAGATCCTTACCATACATAGATGTGCCCTCATGTATATAAGGTAGCCAGCTGAGATGGAGACGCCCCATCTCAGACTTAGTCTTATATCCACAATAAGCTAGTCTATTTCCTGCCAGTCTCGCCCAGCCTGCCAGTCCCCTCTAAGTGCCAGCCTTAGGGTTCCCTTCCTCTCCTACGCCGCTTAGAGTCTGCTGCAAAGACTCTACTAGATCTTGCGTCCACTTAGGGAGCCACATTGGTAGTCCCTCTGTCTGACGCTTGCCCTGCTATTCACGTGATCCAGTCACATCATGTGTCTTACCTCCTGTCTCACGATCACGCGACACCGCACGTGATCAGCTTAGCTCAGTCGACCACGTGCTTGCCCTTGCACGTGCCTCAAGATCACTTGGCTTGCCTTTGCCTTGTGTGCTGTGGTAGCCCGGTTTACACTTTCGCCACAAACGACCCGTGGAGTCGTAACATAGGACCAGACCTTTAAGCACTAACTAGTGCATCACCCCCAGACAAGCAGGCACAGTGAGCAACAACTCCACATGCTGATGTGAGTGCCCAGTTATCAATGCACCAGCACATCACCCCTGGATGAGCAGGCACCACAAGCAATGACCCTATGTGCTGATGTGGGTGCCCAGCCATCAACATGCTGACACCTCACCCCCCAACAAGCAGTGCATCAGGTAAATGAAAATTATCTTAATGGCACTTAAATCATATTAATCATCTTAACATCTCTTAACCATCTTACACTATCTTATTTTTTAAAATTTCCTTGGTCATTAAGATCAATAAGATGATGGGCCAGGCTAAGTAGCCTAAGTTGGGTTAAGGCCTGTAGGGCTGTGCACCGTAACTGTACCTCATGGGTTGGACGGATCCGTCCCACAGTCACCGTACCTGTGCCGTTCACACTCTACTTGTTACGGCTCGAGGGGCCGTGAGCACGACTTGTGCAACTAAGGCGTGTGGCAAGAGTGAACACGTGCGGAGGCAACGGGCACGTGGTCCTGAGCGAGACACTTTCAGTGGTCTCGATGACATCAGAGTAAAGCAGACTCTTCGGAGTAGAATGGCTAAGTCACGGGCGCTTGTGACTTCAAGGTTCAGAGCTAAGTCGTTGCAGCCGACTTAGAGAGGCGTGAGAGCGAAGCAGGATAGTGCTGAGCGGAGCACTATGACAAAGACAGAGAGGCAGTGGGAGCGTCTTAAAGCGGCAAGCTCAAAGAGTCGAAGCAAGGTCGGGTCTCGATTAAGAAACTAAGTCAAGCTTAAGGCTTGACTGGCGCAAAGGGGGCTCCTTTTATAGGGAGCTACAGGAGGGCACATGCTAACTACTACCTGAGTCATAATGAGGGTAGTGAGTCAGTCCAAGATCCGAAGCTAAGTATAGTAGTGGAGCGATGGCCACATTGCTCCACATGAGTCACGCACGCTCCACAGGCGTCATATCGTACAGTAAGCAAGTGGGAGTCAGTCCGAGTCACGTACGGAGTAAGGGTAAGCATATGGACGTAAGCAAGAGGGGAAACCGGTCCGCAGTCCGCGAGGGAGATCGTAACACTACTCAACTATCTAGATGGATGGTGAACAGGGTAGACTACACCCATTTAAGACCGTCGCAGTATGGCCATCAACAGTCAAGACAGTTTGGACGGGCATCTCCGAACAAACTCTAATTTTGTTGTGGCATACCATAGACAACTCCGAGTGACCGAGTCACACCAAGGCCTGAACGCCATGAATGCCACTGTGGCCGACACTCACAATGGTCACCATCTTGTGATCCATTTTGGAATGCATTTGCTTCTTTCATATTCCCTCATTAAGCCTAGACAATAAATCCCAAACCCCACTTTCCCTATGGATGGCACTGGATTGCGGATTGCGGCCACATTTTTGGCCTGGTAGCTAAGCAGGGGCCTTGAGTCGGTCCACTTTTTAGGTGGTAGTCCTGATAATCACACTCTACCCGAGTCTACTGGGCCTAATTCTCAAATTGACAATGTGAGGACGATGCACAGTGGACAACCCAGCGGTATCATAAATTTGAGGGGTTGAGACGCAATAAATGCGCCTCTGGTTGATCCATGAAAATCCACAGGTCCACCTCAATATGACTGACCAGTCTGCTCTAGGACCAGATGGTTGACTGCTTGACGCATCTGAAATTGAGTGGTACAACGATCCTGATGATGCCCAACCTATTCAACCAACATCCAGTGTGCAAGGTACCGTGTTCAAGTGTACCATATTTGGGGACCACTAATAACACATTCATTTGTCTTGTCAGGTCAGCGATCACGTCCAATCCGTGTCACCACTGGTACACGATTAGCAGAGGCTCTTGCCGCTGAGAAACTTGATGAATTTGGGAATCCCACTCAATCATCTCGTCGACGTGTCATCAAACCTCTCAAACCCAGAGCTTCTGCTAAACGCAAGCGAACCACCAAAGATAATGCCGATACTGATACAGAAGACAGAACTTTCACGGCATCTGCTGCTGAGGACGGATCAGATGATGACTTGGACAGTGATGACGTGGAAATCAGTAATGAAGAGGTATGATACACGCACTCCTAATTTTGGTACAAACTAAAGTAACAATTCCCAGATAGCTGATACGCTGCCCTCAAAAACCATACTGGAGGTCAACAATCGAAAAGGTCACGCGTTGAAGCCCAAGACCAAGGCAACAACAACAGCAGCCCCTGCAAAGAAGAAGGCGAGGACCTGTTCTGTTGAGGTTGAGGAGGTCGAAGACGAGGATAGCCCACGCGACACTGCTGCAAGAAATGCCGCCATCTCTCCAACAAGCTCAATCCAAATCCCAAGTTTTAGGAAGGTAAGTTACCTTTCATACGATACGATACACAGTTCAATTCAATCAGGAGCATAGAAAGCGAGAACCATGAAGAAGAGCCCAATCTATCTATTCTATGAAATTGTTGCCAATGGGCTGGATGGTACTCTGGGAGATGATGGCGATGTACACTACCGTTGTTTTCACGGTGCTCACAAGGTTTGTACCATAAAAAGATCGATGAAAAGCAACCTAAATGGTGCGTTTTCACTTATTTGTTGGCCCTTTTCCTTACGGAATGAGGCGATTCTCAGTCCTTGTGAACAACCTCTGCGTCAACGTCAAGCCAATGTATCAACTTTATTGTATCCTCAAAGATCGAGATGAGCCCCCGACACCTGATGAGATTGCCATCGCATCCGCAAAGCAGCAGCTAGATGGGAAGGCTGAAGCCGAATACCTCCGGAAGCTTGAAAAATCATCGGAGAACATCAAGAAGGCATTCCAAGATCAGCAAGCCCGGGCCGCTGTAAGTGAAAACTACCCTTTCATTTGTTTGTGTCTCACGGTGCTACGACAGGGTCCATGGGACCAGGAAAAATTTGAGCAAGTTCTCACGGAATGGATTATTGCATGTGACCAGCCATTTGATGAAGTGGAAAAACCTGAGTTTGTCGCCTTGATGAACGTTACACATCACACTGGTGGTCCGTTGAAGATTCCCAAACGCGAGGGCATCAAGCGGCGCGTGATGAAGATGGGTGAGGAAACAATTGAAGGGGTTCGTGAGATGTTCTTGGTATAATCATAGCTCTACTTCACTGCGGAATATACTAACGATATAGCAGAATCTTGAGGGAAAGGTCTGTCTGTCCCTTGATGCATGGACATCAAGCAACCAACATGCCTTCTTGGCCATTGTCGCACACTACATCACCAATGATGGACAACTCGGTTCGTATTTCATTTGACTTGTCAGCTTGATATCGTGTTGACGTTGGACATCCCCACAGAGGAGCTACTGATTGATTTCCGAGAACTTAT
>QLOS01002885.1:0-11674 GCA_003313725.1 Russula sp. MG48 | reverse complement strand
ATTTTCATGCTAACGTAGCTTTGAAACTCCACAATTCTCTCTGAATGTAACCTTGTCATCATTGGAGCGCTGACGACTGGATGGGAGGTATGGTAGATGTGAAACTAATACCAGAGAATTATATTGATGTAACGTAGGTTGGGTGGGTGTCTTCTCATCAAAATAAAATATTGGTGCGTTCTTCTCTTCTATTCCCCAGCCTCTTTTAACACTTGGCAGTACCTACGTGGTCTAGAAACATGGCTGTGATTTACCTTTCTGATGTCATTGAGCCGATGCGCCTGCAAGCGAGTGAATGGGAACGAATGCACTGAAGGGAAGCGAAAACCGAAGCGCTGTCGGTAAGGACTGGAACAATAAGGACGATACTCGAAGAAGGTAACCCTTGTAGGCCCTGAATTCGCAGAGGGGCGAGGTGCGAATGCAAAAGAGCGTGTAGCCGACTGCTTAGGGGACTCGAGGTGCTTGAGATGGTCCTTAGCCCCGAGACAAAAAGAACAGAAGCATAGAAGTAGTGAATTACCCTTCCTTTTCCTCTTTAAAGTCGTCGGTCTATCATACATCAGGCTATCATAATGAGGTAACTGTTACGGCTCGACGGGCCGGTAGCACGACTTGTGCGATGAGAGACTGTGTGCAAGACGTGTCATGTGAACGTGGTGCGAGAGCACGTGCCTGTGGACAGGTGACTGAGCGCGAGTGGCTTGAGCGCGAAGGTAACGTGACCCTTCCCACGTGACCGTGGGGATGACGAGTTGCTTAGAGTAGGCGCGAAGTAGATACGCGTCTAGATATGGGTGGTATCTAGGGACGCGCTCCAGAGCTGAGTCTTACAGCAACTCAGAGAGGCGTGTGAGGCGAAGCGAAGTCTTACTACTTTGAGAGGATACACCGTACTCAAAGTGGAAGCGAGAAGGGTTTCAAGTCTTAGAATCGATTGCGAAACTAAGTCAAGCTTAGGGCTTGACTGGCGTAAACTAGAGCCCTTTTATAGGCTTACAGGGGGGATCACGTGCTACTGTCATCTGAGTCACAATGGCGATGCCAGTACAGCTTAGATGTGACATAAGGTCACATCTGTGAGTCATCGTAAGGTTCAGCCAATGGCGTAAGTAGAGCGCACAGCAGAGGGCTGTGCCGTATCAGTATCAGTCACGAATCACGCGAGGCAGTATCGTATGAGCGCAGCCTGGTCACAGGCTGCGCTGTCAAGCCGGATCACATCAGTCACCGCAGGAGTCATGGTAGGTAAAAATAGATAGCCCAGTCCGTATCAAGCGTACCAGAGATCGTAACAGTACGCCCTCTCTTAAGGGGGAATGGCTGCCACGGCATTCAGGCGGGAGGAGCAGCGCGCGCACGCCGGAGCGGAACGACCCGACGAGGAGGGGAGGTCTGCCTTGGTCGAGTGCGGGGAGTAATTCGTACTGGGAGTGCGGCGACGACATCGGTTTGGTGAGTGGCGGGGCGGCCGCGCAGATAGTAGTCGAGCGGGGGCATGACGGGTCGCGCCAGTACCTGGTCCAGCTTGGGGCCGATGCGCAACATGACAGCGGCCTCATAGAGGCGCAGCTCGACGAGCCGCAGCTTGTCCCGCAGCTCATGACTGCGGCGTACCAGCGCGGCGTCCTGCTCCAGTTGTGCGGCGGAGTAGTCGTGGCGGTTAGCGGGGAGACGAGTGAGGTGAGCGTACTCGACGGCAAGCTGATGATGAAGGGCATGAATGCCCGCGCGATATCTGTGCACGTCAGCCGTTAACCCCAGGTCCCTAAGACCTTCGATTAGTGTGTCGATGTGATGGCGGTGCGGGTGGTTCCCATTGAGGGACATGAGATCCCAGTCGTCAATGGCCGGAAGGTGCGCGTCGTCATGGGGTTTGGCGTACAGCAGTTCAGCAAAGATGGGTGAATTGGTGGTCAGCCGTCCTAGAATGAGGGGCTCGTCGAAGTGCAGGAAGTGGGCGTAGTACGTGGCCGGGATGAGGCGGTTGTTGTGATCGGGGACAAGGATAGTGTTCCGG
This sequence comes from Russula sp. MG48, assembly GCA_003313725.1. Taxonomy (NCBI): domain Eukaryota; kingdom Fungi; phylum Basidiomycota; class Agaricomycetes; order Russulales; family Russulaceae; genus Russula; species Russula sp. MG48. The sequence goes on along the minus strand of QLOS01002885.1, from coordinate 9,654 downwards.
TCACCTGGATTGTCGTCAAGTCTATTCCAGCGCAAGAAATAACCATCGTAGCCGATGGTGTGGACGGGCTGGCCATAGCCTGGTGCCGGGGCGCTGATAGTGACGATGGGAGTTCCTCCTCCTTGACGGAGGGCGGTGGCGGCGACGTTTGCGTAGCTGCGGAGCGGTGTAGTGGTCGTGTTGGTGGCCTGCTGGCCCATGCCGGCGGCGGCAGCGGTGGGATCCCTAGGGATTGCGCCCTGCTGCTGTGGTAGTCGCTGAGCGCCTGCGTCAGTTGTCGTTCTCGACGGGCTCCACGTGGCATGCCCGTCACCGATTCGTACGGGAGCGTTGCAAGTGCCGCAGAAGTTGTCTAAGCTAAGGGGGTGGTCGGCGTAGTCTGAGTGCAGGCTAGGGACTGGAGAACCTCCACCAGAAGCTGGTCGGCTTGCTGCTCCAGGGAGAGGGCTGGCTGAGGAGTCGCGACGGGGACTGGTGTCGCCGTCCGAGCTGCTGGCCTCGTCGCTGCTAGCGATGGTGAGTATGCGGGCGGAGAAGGGGACCTGTACGGCGCGGGCGCCGCTGTCATTCTGAGGGCTGGTCGTCGTCGCAGGGGTCGGACTGGTAGGGCTGCTGCTGCCTTCCTCTTGGAGCTGTTGGACTTGTTGTGTGCCATCGGTGGTCATGTAGAGCGTGGAGTAGGCTGGTGGTGGAGATGGGGTGTGAAGGGAGCGAAATGGTGATGTTCCTGCTGAGCTGAGAGTGGTTCTTATAAGCATTTTTCGGACTGCGGTGGAGTTTTCTCGGTGATACTTGAGTACTAATTTTAGCGCATGTTTCAGGTTGCTGCGCGGTTCCCATGTGTCTTCTGCTGCGGAGTATCCTTTCCATCTGATGCGGTACTGAGGGGTTTTCGCCTTTCCATATAGGCGGTGGTCTAGAATGGCCTCGACTTCGTACTCTGCTTCTCCATTGATGACATCAGGAGGCGGTTCTCTGAAGTTCCGGCCGTGTTCGGGGGTTTCTATGTACGGGGTTAATAAACTGGCGTGGAAGACGTCGTGGACTCTTCGGAGTTTCCACTGCGGGGGTATTGCGATTTGATATACTACTGGGGATACGACGTTGGTGATGGTGAATGGGCCGTATCGTCTGGCTGCGAGCTTAGCACTTGGCTGGGTGGCTTGAATGTTCTTTCCTTCCAGCCAGACCTTCTGTCCTTTCGTAAATGGCTTGTACTTGGTCCCTTTTCTGTTAGCGACCATGGTCTGGGCGTTTGTGATCGCCGTCTGTGCTGCGGCGCGCGCTTCCTTGATGCGATCAAGTCGCTCGTTGATGGACGGGATTTTCTCGGATCTCAAGGGTTGATGGGCGCGTGGGATGTGTCCTAATAGGAGTTCAAACGGTGTTTTCTTGGTCGTGCTGCTCGGCCACGCGTTGTGTGTGTATTGGGCGACGGGCAGTAGGGAGGCCCAATCGTTCTGCTGGTGGTTCACGTAGATGCGTAGGTACTGCTCGAGCCATTGGTTAGTCCTTTCTGACTGGCCGTCTGTTTGAGGATGATAGGCTGTGCTGATATTCTGGGAGATGCCGAGGATTTTGCATAACTCCCTGGGGAAGTGCGAGGCGAAGTGTGTCCCTCGGTCGCTGATAACTTTGCGGGGAATGCCGTGATGCGGAAAGATGTTCTTGGCATAGAGTGCGGCTATCTCCGGTGCGGTGCTGGCCTCGTGGCAGGGTATAAATATAGCCACTTTGGAGCAATCATGATCTGTGACTGTGAGGATCGAGTCGAAGCCCTGTGACTTTGGGAGCTTCACTATGAGGTCTAGGGCCACTGTCTCGAACGGTAGGGCTGTGGCGTTCGTGGTAATGGGTACGATTGGTGGCGTTGGTTTGGTTGTGTTGGCTTTCGTGGCTTGGCAGGTGGCACATCCTTTGACGTAGGCAAGGACAGTTTGTTTCATGTTGGGCCACCAGTAGTTCTGCGCTATCATCAGGCAGGTTTTGAGGATTCCTGGGTGGCCAGCGGTTTGTGAGTCATGGTGAAGGGAAATTACTCCCCTCCTAAGGCTGTTGTCTGCCACGACAACCAGGCGACTGCCGTGCCACCAGGCTCCCCCGGGCCGGAGTTCCAGCGGGTAGGTCTTTGCCCACGTGCTAAGAGTGGTCTCGTGGTCTTTCTGTTTGTTGATGACGTCATCTTCCATGTCCACAGCCTCCGCGGCGTTGGTGAACAGCTGTTCAGGGAGTGCGATGACTTCTTCGTTGTCAGAGCTGGCGTCGTTGAAGTCCGGTCGTCGCGACAGGGCATTGGCCCTATTGCTTGCCCCAGGGCGGTGGACTAGGGTGATGTCATAGTCTCCCAGGGTTAGTATGTAGCGCGCAATGCGTCTGTTAATTTTCTGGGGTGAGCGATAGTACTGGAGGTTCTTGTGGTCTGTGACGACCACCACCTGGTGTTGCGCGCCCATGAGGAGATGGTGCCAATGTTCTAGGCCGCGTACAATGGTGAGGAACTCTCGATCCCATATGGGATAGTTCCGTTCTGCGGCTGTGAAGGTTTTCGAATCGTAGCCCACTGGGCGTCGTCTCCCTTGGGCGTCGCATTGGTACAGGATGGCGCCGGTTGCATTCTGGGACGCATCCACTTCTAGCTCGTAGGGGCATGCTGGGCTGGGTTGCCAGAGAACTGGGTCGCTGGTGACAATATTGATCAGTTTGTCTACTGCGTTTGTGCATTCGTCGGTCCAGATGAAGGGCACGCCTTTCTTGAGGAGGTTGGTGAGTGGTCTGGCGATTTCCGCAAAGCCTGGAATGAATGGTCGTTGATAGCCTAGTACCCCTAGCGTCGATCGTAGCTCTTTGACGCTTTTGAGGACTCTGGGCCATTCCTTTATCCCAGTAAGTTTGCTGGATTCTATATGGAGCGATTTGCCGTCGATGATGAGTCCAAGGTATTCTACACGCTGTTGCTCGAAGAGGCACTTCTGTGGTTTGAGGAAGAAGGATTCTGCTTCAAAAAGGTCTAGAAGTTCATGCACGATGCGTCGGTGCAGTTCGAGGTCGCGCGGTGTCGCGATAAGGATGTCGTCCATGTAGACGAAGACCATCCTGGGGTATTTTAACTTTAGGGGTCGTAGGAGTCGGTCCATGACCCGCTGGAAGGTACTTGGTGCATTGCATTGGCCGAACAACATTACCCTTGGTTCGAAGAGTCCTTGTGGCATTTTGAAAGCCGCCTTCCACTGATCTCCTTCCTTAATGCGGACGTTGTGGTATCCCCATCGTATGTCGAACTTAGTGAACAGGGCACGGCCCTCAAGGTTCCGAGTTAGTACGGAGATGTCCGGGAGTGGGTATACATCGCGAATGGTCCAGTTGTTCAGCATTCGATAATCCTGTACTGGTCTCAGCGAGCCGTCCTTCTTCTTGATGAAGAAGAAGGGCGCTGCGTAGGGCGACTTGGACAGCTGGATGTAGCCTTTCTCTAGGTGTTCTTGGATCCATTTGTCTGCTGCCAGCATTTCTTGCGGATTGAGCGGGTAGACCTTGCAGTCGAGGGTTGCCGGCGCGTCTGGCTTCAGTGTGATGGCGTGATCATCTTCTCGTGTTGGCGGGAATCGTTGTGCCTCCTCCTCCGAGAACACGCGCCAGTGTCGTTGGTACTCTGGAGGTACGTCTTGTGCTGTAGGCGCCGTTCGCTGTTGGTGGGCTTTAATAGCCCATTCTTGTGCTATATTTGTGCGGTTGATCCTGAGGACGAGCGTGTCTCCTTCCTCCCATTGCTGCGTCCTCAGCGTGGCCCCTAGCAGCTGCGCGTACCTCATCAAATTTCTTGGGGGGTCCGGGGCTCTTCTGCTGGTAATTTTGGCGGTAAAAGGGTCGCCGCCTATCCTTCCCTTGGACCAGTCGATCTGTGGATTGAAATGTTGTAGCCATGGGAACCCGAGTATGATGCGATCCCGTCCTAGATTAGCGATGTAGAAGCGTTGCACGCTTTCGTTCTTGTTCCGTGATACCAGCAGGTCGCAGTAATTTGCTACGCGTCCGCTGCGGTTCTCGGTGCCGTCTACATTGTAGAGTAGCCGCGGTTCCTTTAGTTTGCGGGGAACCAGGCGCAATCGTCGCGCCGTCTTCTGGTCTATGAAATTATCTGTTGCCCCACTGTCCACGAGGGCTTTTTCTCTGGCCTTCCCATTCGTGCTCAAAAAGAGAATATCAACATTTACGCTATTTCGATGAGACACGTACATGGTACATATGTGCGAAGCTTGGCCCCAGGCCGATAGGTCAAGCTTCTTTAAAAATCCAAGTCTTCAGTAAGTATGGTGTCATAAATGCCCCTTCGTTCCTCCGTGGTCATGGAGCGTATTTGGGTGACAACGTCGCTGGTCGCCGTCTGGGAGCTGGTCTGGCTGGCACTGTCGCTTGGTGCGAGCTCTTCTTTTTGTATTTCTGCGACCCGCGACGTGCGCGGTGGTCTCGCAGCTTGCTTTTTGCGGCACTTGTTTGCCGTGTGTCCCACTGTTTTGCAGTAGAAACACTTGTTTTCTTTTCGGAGTTGTTGGCGCTCTTCGTCGGTGAGCGGCCCTCCCATTCGTGGTGGCGCGCTTGTCTGCGCCGCGTCCACGTCCATGGGTGCATACCCGTCATTCCTTGGCTTCGCAACTGGTTTGTTCTGTGTTTTGAAGAAGGTCGGGCGAGGGGCGAAACATCCCCGCTGTGGCGCTGGTCCTAGGTCAGCGTCAATTTGTGCTCGTCTGAGTACTTCTTTTCTGGCGGCTTCCTGCCAGTCTTCGATGGTGGTTGGTATGTTTTCTCGATTCATGACACTGAGGGCGATCCCTCTGCGGAGTCCCCTCTTGAACTTTTCCAGGGTCCCCTGGTCGCCCATTGTCCAGTTTGAGCTGATGACGTAGTGGTTGAACGACGCGATATAGCCGTCAATGTCATTTCCCTGCATTTGGAGAGCCATTAGTTTGTTGTACGCATTCTGGGCCTTGGCCGTGTCCGTGAAGCGACTTTTGAAGTCTGCCTCGAAGCTATTCCAGAGGGCTTCGTCGGTTTCTGCGATCCTGTTTATGGCGCGGGTGGTTTTGTCCATGAGACCGGCGGACTGCGCGTCTCCCCAATCGTCGACGAGGGGCCCTCTGATAAATGATAGGGCAAGCGCCACTCTGGCATATGGGTTAGTCATATTTTCGTCCGCGTGATTCAGGATCTTATAGAGTCTGAATTCTCTGAGGAAGGCCTCGCTTTTGGTTCGGTCTCCTTCAAAGGTCGTAGGCTCCTTTCCTTTGAGCTGTCCGTTAGTTTGTGCTGCCGCTGCGGCAGGTGCTGGTGCGGCCATTGCTGGTGGATTGGGTGGCTGGAGTATCGGTGGTGGTGCTGTTGGCTGCGCTGCTGCGTATGCAATTTGTAGTAGATGCGGGGTTGCGCCCGTCTCTGGTTGAAGCGGATTGCCTCCTTGTAGCGTCGCTACGTCTTGGAGTCCTGTGCTGAGGAACTCTTCTATTGGTGTGATGACCAGTTGACTTGGTCCTGGTGTGGGCTCTTCTCCTTCGTCTGCGCTTTGGAAGGAGGATGCGCTAGTGCTGGGAGGATCTACCTCGATTGCTTCCGGCGATTCTGGCCTGTGAGAGCTATGGCCTAGCCCTGTCTCGCTGCTGCTTTCTCGGTTAAGGAGTCCCGCGAGGCTAGTGACGTAGCTTCCTTGATTGTAGTCGAGGATGTGCCAGTCGTCGTTGATATACTCGATTGGTCTTTCGACGATTCCTACCGCGGTGAAGAGGCGGATGTGGTAACACCAGTGGGTGTTCTGCTGGTTGCGTCGCCAATAGGCCTCGCCCTTGATGTAGTCTGGGAGGTCGTCCCTGGTTCTGACAGTAACTCTGGTGAGTGTGTCTTTGCGGATGTCAGCTCTAATTATCTCCAGGGTTACTTGTCTTCCTTTTACAAGGGAAAACCCGCTGCCTCGAAGTAGGCGTTAACGATATGTTCGAGTTCTCTTGCAAAGGCCTCGATTTGCCGGAGGATGTCGTCCAACAATCGGTGGACGGGGCTGTATTCTCCTATGCACGTCCACTCGCAGACTCGTGCGTGATTGGCGACGTCGATTTGTGCGCGGACGAGCTGTCTTTCGGTCCAGGCAAGAGCGGCGGCTAGTTGCTGAGGATCGACTTCTGCTGGTGTGCGATACCTATGGGTCCTGCGTTGTCTCTCCAGAGCGTTGGATGAGGAGTAGAAGGGTGAGTGCTGCTTCGAGAGCTTCAAACTTGTCTTGCCACTCCCTGTATACTTGGTCGAAGACTACGACTTCGATCTGGAGGGATCGGTGGAGTTCTGTGGGTCCCGTTATGCACGTGGCGGGGCAGACGAGTTCGTGTTGGTCTGCTGCTTGGTCAATCTGTTGTCCCCAGCTGTCGAGGACGAATTTTCGTTCGTAGAGGTGTCCTAGGCGACGGAGGTATTCGTCGTATGTGTTGACTTCCAGTGTTGCTGCGAAGTGTGCAGGCTTCCTTGCTATACCAGGTATAGTCTTTTACTGTGTGCCGTGATATGGGCAGTACTGGCTTCTGCAGAAGTATGCGTGTAAGCCCGCGTGTTTTTCTTGGCAAGTTTCGTGTTTCGCTGCTCCTGGGACGAATTCTGTTGCGTCTGCGGAGGCTAGTATCCGGAACGTGCGGATCGTGGGCGGTCTAGGATATTCTTCTTTTAGGTGAGTTCTGGTGTGGTGGCGCACCATCCACAACGGTGAAGGAAGCTTGACTTATGTTACGGCTCGACGGGCCGGTAGCACGACTTGTGCGACGAGAGACTGTGTGCAAGACGTGTCACGTGAACGTGGTGCGAGAGCACGTGCCTGTGGACAGGTGACTGAGCGCGAGTGGCTTGAGCGCGAAGGTAACGTGACCCTTCCCACGTGACCGTGGGGATGACGAGTTGCTTAGAGTAGGCGCGAAGTAGATACGCGTCTAGATATGGGTGGTATCTAGGGACGCGCTCCAGAGCTGAGTCTTACAGCAACTCAGAGAGGCGTGTGAGGCGAAGCGAAGTCTTACTACTTTGAGAGGATACACCGTACTCAAAGTGGAAGCGAGAAGGGTTTCAAGTCTTAGAATCGATTGCGAAACTAAGTCAAGCTTAGGGCTTGACTGGCGTAAACTAGAGCCCTTTTATAGGCTTACAGGGGGGATCATGTGCTACTGTCATCTGAGTCACAACGGCGATGCCAGTACAGCTTAGATGTGACATAAGGTCACATCTGCGAGTCATCGTAAGGTTCAGCCAATGGCGTAAGTAGAGCGCACAGCAGAGGGCTGTGCCGTATCAGTATCAGTCACGAATCACGCGAGGCAGTATCATATGAGCGCAGCCTGGTCACAGGCTGCGCTGTCAAGCCGGATCACATCAGTCACCGCAGGAGTCATGGTAGGTAAAAATAGATAGCCCAGTCCGTATCAAGCGTACCAGAGATCGTAACAGTAACGATAATTGTCCGTGTCAACGCATAATGATGCTGATTTTATGTACAGGTTGGAGCATGACTTTAATGCCCCACAGCCTCCTCCTCATCACGCGCCGGCGCCGTCTCTGGCTGAGGACGGGGCCAAACCAAGTGTACAAGCTGCAGGGGCTCGTCGATGACCGGCTGATCGTCCCTCGAAATGTGTATCTGACTTGTAAAAGTCACCGCTATCTTTATTTTCATCTTCCGCATCTGACGCGGATCAGTTGGCGACGTTTGACAGCGCGCGAGGGTGCAACATACCAAATTCTCAAGTGGCCTGACAATGAGCCTGTCTATGCATCCCCATGCGAGGTAAGCGGCTGCAGTGATCAGTTCGATGACCATCTAGCCATAGGTACGTCAAGGAGTTGTAAGGAAAATGATTTAACTCACTATAAGTAAAAGTGGTTTGTCGATGTGGTGTGGGGTAACGCGTGAGTCGCGTCGGCAACCGCGGTAAAAACGAGCGCTATCGTGGAAGCACTGCCGCCTGCGCAGTCGGGCAACTGCTTGACCTGCTCATCGCCGATGGGTCCCTCACTCTTATGCTGGCTTCCTACACTGTTTAGCTACCATCGGTGCTGGTTGAAACATCACGACCCAACCCCGACGAGTAGGCGTAGCGACCAATGCCCCCGCGCGCCGATGCGTATTCGAATGCCCGACCGCTGATGCGCTGGCGCCTCTCCCACCGACGAGCAGGCAAAGCGAGCAATGCCCCCGCGCGCTGACGAGGATTCGAGTGCCCGATCGTTAATGCGCCGGCGCCTCTCCCCCCGACGAGCAGGCGCAGCGAGCAACGCCCCCGTGCGCTGACGCGTATCAAAGCGTCCGCCGATGGCGAAGCAATTTAGATTACTAAATAATATATTTTGTGGGACAGGATAATAATATAATATATTTGTGGACTGTGAATGTGAAAACTTGTTACCCGAGCAGGAATGGAATGGAGCGTGGGGTATTGAGAATCTAGTATGAGCGTGGGAGCATCGGGAATCTAGTTTGAGTGTGGGATATTCATGGGAGTACCCGGGTAGGTCAGGTACAATCAGTTGAGGATGGATGGGGTACCCGCTGAAATCTAAATTACCTAATTACAAATTCTAACAGCTTGTCAACTTTCCTGTCTTTTTACAACTTGTACTGTCTTGTAACTTGTGAACCAGCCAAAAGGAATGAAAAGTGGCTGAAAGGCTGCAAGTTTTTTGTAGAAATGGTGATGGTCTCCCCTTTACTCTTTCTCAGCGTCTCGAACCCATGACCCCAGTATGATACCCGACTCATGTGACTCGTTAGGGAGTCCGTTCCCGCACCTACTTGCTATATCAGGTAGCCTAGACTGTGACTGCCTTGCTAGGCTTGTTCTCTTTGTACCAATACCGAGCTACGCTCTGGCCCTTGGTGGCTACCTGTATTCCCTCTCATCTTGTGAACCCCCAGCTCCTCAGGCCGATTGCCTGACTTTGATCCCCCCTTGCATTGAACCCTTGTATTGGGGTTGTGCGCATAAGGGGACCACCACTGCCGGCGTCCCTGATCTCGAGGGACTAGCAGTGCCTGAGTCAGTCTCATAGACTCAGCGAACAGACCGACATCGATACGCTCAGAGCTCGAGCGTAACAGGGGGGAAGACGAGGCAAGGCCAGTGAAAAGTTTCGGTCTCCAATAGACTGTCAATTTCCATTGGATTGCGGCCGTGCGGTTCTACCATTTCCTCTGGGGATGTACTTGCGACGGTGGGTTCGGGTTGAGTCCAAGGGTCTCCGTCATCCAAGTCTAACTCGACTATGGGGTGTTTAGCTTCAAACTGCATCTGTCATCTCCCAACTTCTCCCAGCCGACCAACCTTAACATCTGGGATAGTTGGCCTTGGGCCCCTTCTGATGATGACGTGCGCGTACCTGATGATGCCATCGCTATTTCAGAGGCACCTGGCATGTCACCCTCATTTCCTCCAGCCACGGTTCCTGGCCACACGCCTCCTGCGGAGTCAGACCCATTCTCATCCTCTCCCCCATCCCAATTTGACCAAATACCCTTAGCCACTGCCATTTCTCCTGCTTCTCCACAGGTGAACCCTAACGCGGCGGAAACGGACACCCCTACTCTCGTGGGGGCTCCTCATGATGATCCATATCAGACAGCACAGTCAGGTCCTGAGA